>CM042789.1:13049485-13130113 GCA_018691245.2 Ips nitidus | reverse complement strand
GNATTTCANCCTACTNATCAANTNANGAATNTCCACNNANCGTTTAACNNTATCNGGCNTNATTGGCNNNGGGNCNAGNCGACATNATCCGCTCNNGAGACNGGATAGGCCATCCNGCAATGGTCTANNACTGTCCTNNAACTGGGNACGGATCATGCGTTTGCCTCCGCACAAAACCNGTTGGNAATANACNNTCATCTANNCGCGAAATAGNANCGNCCNTGGAACATTATANGTAGNGANCAGGCCANATTGTAGGTTTTGNNNGNTACNNNTANTGNNTTGGNGTGACTTNTTTCGCNGGTTCACAANTGCAAGCNCACTNNNCATNAGANTNCGCNATCAGTTNGNTGNNNACANNGNGGTTAGCNNNCAGTCCGAGTCAANGANNCNTCNTGTCGGAAATCTCCGGATGTTATAAAAAAGTTCATTTTAAAATTTTTTTAGGTATTCAGCTGAAATCCGTTAAAACACGTTGACGTTTTTATGTTCTTGTCGTAATATTATTTTCTTTGTTTCAGATATTCTCCCGGTGAAGCGAGATGTATAAAAAGTCGTACAGGGGAACGCTGGAATTCCTATTTATATTTTACTAATAAACTAGAGATTGGGGCACGGGTTGTGTGTAGTTTTTATTTGCTATTTCGATTTGCTGTTATGTCATATGCAACATTTTCCTATCCACAATATTTGGCCGCATAATTTTTATTTAATGTCCGACTAAATGGGGATGTATTACAAGAATTTTCATTCCTTTAAATGTCAATCTACGCATGGCGAACTGAGTAACTGTGCAGAAGTTGACATTGGAATTGAACCACACCAGCTATCAGTCATTAATATCTATATCAACGTACAAATTTATTTTCCTGACTGATCAACATACAATACAGCAAAATTAACTTTTTGTGTCTGCTCAGCTTCGATTTACATCGAAGAATCAACCTTTTATCAGGTGGGTTTTCTAAGAACGAGCCAGAATGTTTATTATTAGAAACTTCAAAAAACCGCGTCTTTTAATGTGTATACAAACTTAGAACTCGCGCTTGAAACACTTTTTTACACTCAAAAGTTTACACATTGTTTTATTTTGTACCTTCCTTGCGATTAATCTCTTTGAGTAAAACTTATTTTCTTTGCTACTACACCTTTTTATAAAATTTCAGTTTGAAGTTTATTAGATGTCAAATATTGTATGACGGATTTTTTGAAATCTGTGATCGAGATGGTTTCTTGTTCATTTTGTTTGTACAACATATATGTATGCGTTCGCCATAGAAGTGATCAAAAGTAACTCGAAGGCGACTATTTTATCAGATAGATCGACAGATTCGTTAGCCCTGATATAATCCCAAACAGCTTCAGGTTTTAGTTTTACCTCAATCATTTTGTCAGTATGTTTACTTGACAGCATAAAAACATTTATGTTGTCTTTCCAATTTATAAAAATTAGACCCTCCCTACTCTGCTGCGCAAATATTTGACTTTTTGAAGTTTCTTTAATACAACTGCTTTTGGCAAACACATCGTTTTTTCCGTACCGTACCTACTAAGTGATATCTGAATCGATTAATCGCATAGCTAAAGGAATGTTGGTGTTACAGGGTGTCCCATTTTCGACACTTTTGTAAGGTATCTCACTTATTTTTAAAGATACTGGGTTGCGGTTTTTGCGACAGTGTGTTACTTTTTTGTGAAATTTAACATGGCGTCAGCAGAATTGTCATAACCCATTTCGTTGTTAAGATACAGGGGAAAAATGAAAAATATCATTGTTGAGGTACCCGCCGTATCTCAGATATCTTTAAACTTTGTTGGAGATATGTTCTATATGTTTGTTGAGACGAGTTACTCATTTTTTTCTTTGTTTTATTGGGTCTTCTGTCTCACACAAAAAAGGTTTGTTGGGAAAATGGAATTTCGCACTATTTCAAATAAGTTGAAAATAACATTAACCTAGTCAGCGTCCCAACACAAGACCACTGACTTAGGCTCGGTCTTGTTACTAAAAACGCTGACGTTTCGGTGGAAAATCTACCACCGTCTTCAGAGAATCTAAAAAAGAAAGAACACAACGGCAGAACACAGAAAACAACAACTTAATAAATATTAAACCTGATAATGTTCAATTTGGAACTCTGAGAAGGGTTTTTGTCAATAAAAATTGACATAAATTTTGACTTTTGTCATTCCAATAGGAAAGTTATCTATTGTTGTAGTGAAAGGTGGGTATTTATAATGAAAACAAAATTACAAGAAATTTCAGTTTCGTTTGATATGACCAAGTGTTATCTCCTCCTCTAGAATATTAACCAAGTTTGGTCAATATTAATAGAGGATGTAGCAACACAGGAGTCATGGTTTAATCTAATATATGCGCTTTTCTTTTATTTTACGTCTTTTTGAAAAGTTTCTTTGTCTATTGATACTACATTCATTCCATTTGACTCTATGATCATTATCAAACCGCGTGTTGGCATATATTAGATTTGTGAAAGTCTCCAGTTCTTAAATAATTTGGTGTTCTTTAATACGTTTTTTTAAAGGTCTGGAGGTTTCACCAATATAAAATTGATTGCATTCGCAAGGAATTTTATATATCACGTTTCTTGTAGATTCATTTTCATTGTGAGGTTTTGTTTTAGTTAAAGTGTGATCTTAATGTGTTTTTGAGTTCTAAATATTGTTCTGATGTTATATTTTTTAGCTATTCGATTGATTTTGTCAGAAATACCTGGAATTATAAGGAATAAAAAGGTTAGTAAAAGGTAAAATTTTGATTTTGATTTCCAGATTGTTTTGGATGTTTCTAAATCCCTAAAACATTTATTAATAAATGTTTCAGGATAGTCATTTTCTCTTTAGAACATTTTTATGAATAATTTTTCTTTATTAAATTGTTCATTATTGCAAATAATTTTGGCTCTATCAAATAAACTTTTTACAATACCTTTTTTTACCATTGGTGATGATTGGATTTGTAGTTTAAAATATATATTTGTGTGGTTGGTTTTCTGTATACTTTTGTTTCAAATTTGTTTATGTCTTTTTTGATTAGAATGTCTAAGAATGGAAGTTCGTTATTTTGTTCAGTTTCTGTTGGTAAATTTGAATGTTGGGTTCTATTGAGTTTATGTGAGTTAGAAATTGTTGGAGATGATTATTACCAAATGGATATATTGTGAAAACATCATCAATTATACCTCCACCTGATTGTTGGTTTATATTAAAATTATTTAATGTTATTTCTTCGAAATGTTCATAAACTATTACTTAATATTGGAGACAATGGAGAACCCATTGCCATTCCAGAATTTTGTTGGTAATAATCATCTCCATATTGGAAGAATGTTGTTTTAACACAAATTGTTAAAAAGTTCTAAAATAGGTGTTTACGCTCTAAGCTTGTACGTTCCCCAAGACTTGAATCATTTTGCAATTTAGATCTAACAATTTGAAAGAGTTTTGTCAACTGGGACGTTTGTGAATAACTTACAACATCAAAACTTACCAGAATATGATTTGGATTAATGTCGATATGTTTGAGTTTTTCAAGAAAGTGAGGAGAGTTTTTTATGTAAGAATCTGTGTTACCTACTAAAGGATTTAAAATGTTTAGCAAGAAGCGAGCTAATGAGTGCGTAGGCGAATTTATACTACTCACAATTGGCCTTAATGGCATGTTATTTTTATGAATTTTAGGATACACCCATAAAAATGTGGTGTTTTGCTATTATGTGGCGTAAGATTACGCCTCTCAAGATCAGAAAATTGATCTTGATGTTTTTTTTAAAGTAGTGTAAATTTGCCTTTCAAATTTTTTCTGTTGGGTTTTTATTTAGTTTTGTGTAATTGCTTTCATTTAAAAAGAGTCATGACTTTGTTGTGGTATGTAATAGAGTCCATTATGACTGTAGCCACCTTTCACTACAACAATAGATAACCTTTCCTATTGGAATGACAAAAGTCAAAATTTATGTCAATTTTTATTGACAAAACCTTCTCAGAGTTCCATATTGAACATTATCAGGTTTAATATTTATTCAGTTGTTGTTTTTCTGTGTTCTGCCGTTGTGTTCTTTCTTTTTTAGATTCTCTGAAGACGGGTGGTAGATTTTCCACCGAAACGTCAGCGCTTTTTAGGTAACAAGACCGAGCCTAAGTCAGTGGTCTTGTGTTGGGACGACTAGGTTAATGTTATTTCAACTTAGTTGAAAAATAGTGCGAAATTCCATTTTCCAACAAACCTTTTTTGTTTGAGACAGAAGACCCAATAAACAAAGAAAAAATTTTTAAACTTTTTGAAGAGGTGATAAACGGGTTCTTATAGATATTTTTCCGTAGAATCAGTAACGTAGTTTATTTTTTGCTGAAATCTTTCGTTTTTTAAATTATGACATAAACATATGTTGAATATAAAACACTTTGTATCACAAAACGTAGTACCCTGCTGTGGGTGGGTAATCTTGATTAAGCACAATAAAAAGTTGTATTTGATTTTTATGGCTTTTTTAGAAAAATTATATAAATTTTTACTTGCTTTTCTCCAATCCTTCCATTCCTTACGTGGGACTGGGACAGAACTCAGAATATCTGTTAATTCACACCAATAGTTTTGACACTCCGTCTTTGTAAGACACTCCATTTGAAAGTTTTCCGGTTTGTAAAATTGGGGTTTTCTTTATAAATTCCATCATAATTCACTTTTGTTCTTCGTCATCGGAGAACTTTTAGTTTTTTAAATCTATAAACATAACACATTATAACAATAAATTAACGTAAAAGTAGATTTTCTTACCCATTTATCAGACTTTAATTTGGTTACCCATCAATAAATTATTAATCACAGCTATACAGGAACAAATGTTACAATAATAATTAAATTAAATAACACCGTTCAGGGGGGCAAGCCGGCAGGTCAAGTAAAACCAGCTGATTCCACTTTTTTATCAATATTTATTATTAGATTACCCACTAAACAAAATAACGTCGTTGTTTCAATACAATTTAGTTTCTATGTTTCTTGTTTCGTTATTTTATTTGACACATTTACATCTTTTTTAAGTTTTAAACGTTCGTTTTATATGTCCCGCAACTCAACATTCTCCCTGTTACGTTAAAAATGTTCATTTTAGTTTTGACTCCGTTACGAATCTGCAACAAACCTGTGTCAACTTAGAAACGTACAACGATTATGAAACGGTTATGTTTAATCTAGGACGTTTTCCTAACGTTTCTTTTATAGAACATTTTCGTTTTGGCTACGACATTAAACCGAAACTGTGTCTAACCAGTATCGACACATGCTGGTGTAAAAGTCGTTCCAGCATCGTTTCCATTTCTACAGGGTTAGTTTCTATATGTGACAAGCTGAGGTTGTTTATTATTTATTTTCAATTTAGAAAAAAAACTTATACAAAAGTTAAGATATTTGCATAAATATTTTATACGTGCTGTCAATAAAAAAATAAACGTAGATGGCAAATCAAGAAATTCGCCTGAATATACGTTTTTCCAAACGAACACTCTGCATATATTTTTACATAAATAAATTGGCTGCATTTTGTCATTTCAAAATACATAGGTAAAGCACTGACATTTTCTGTCTTTGAAACGGAAGAAATGCAGGAAAGCGGTTTATTTATGTAATAACATTTTCCAGTGTCATTAAAAATGTAGATTTTGTTAATTTCATTGTTCTTGGTGTTTTTGTCAGACAACATGTATACAAAATACCTATAACTTTCATATAAGAAATTTTATTCTAAACTCAAAAATAAAGGCACCACAGCTTGTCACATTATGAAAAAGAAACTCTGCACATGAATAAATAAATCTCCTTTCTGCACTGGCATTATACCTATAACAGATCTTAAAGTTTAAAAATAAGTCTTTTATGAAAATCCAAACCAACCAAATAAAAGTTACTTTCAGGTAAATAACATTAAGTGTTAAAACGTAAAGTAAAAAGTTTTGATTCATCAAAATCCTTGTCGAGAGCGTTCAACAATACGACTTAGTGCCGTAGCAGTAAAGGTATAAAAAATATTATTAAACCACTAATTTTAAATTATTATTTATGGTATAATAAAACATATTCCTGTTAAAACAGATCTTTTAGTATTTCACATTATTTGCATATAAATACATCTAAAATAAATTAATGAACAGATTCTAAATAAAAACAAATCTTAACTTTTACTAACTACAAATATACAGGGTGTCCCGTGACTCGACAGACAAAGGTATACCAAGACAAAGGGTTCTAAAGAGTTATTCTGATGAACAAAATTATAGCAACCATAGGTCAATTCGTTTTTGTATCAGAGATATTCAAGAAAATATAGGGATGCACGATTCATTAAAAAGTATCGATATGCAGTATCGATTCGAATCGAAGAGAAGAGTATCGATATATTAAAAATCAGTATAAGAAAAGATCGATTTCCAAAATATCGATACTTTTCGATTCGTGATATCTCGTCTTTTCCATTTACCGCGGTTTGCACCGTCGTACTTGAAGCCAAGCTTAAGTTATTCTTAAGTGACATTTTTTTATCTGTATTGTCAGTCAAAACCCTTGAGTTCGACGGTGTAAATAGGAGTAAATAAAATAGCACAAGCTTACACCAGATATTTATTTTTGTTAAAATGTAACACAACAAAATAAAAAAACTCTAAACAAACTAACTCTTATTCTCATTTCAAATTGCACTTTGTTGTTGTCTGTTTTTAACTTTTATTTTTAAGTAATTATTGTGTTTCAAAGGTTTTGACAAACTCACTTTAAAACAAAGAATCAACATATAACCACATACATTAAAAATTCCAGTCTTCTATCCCTAGAGAGTTAAGAAATAATAATTTTGATAACATTTTTCCCGAAAGCCGATTTCGAGATTGTGAACTAATGTTTCCCGCTTTCGAAAATAGTCGTTCTGAAGGAACTGATGTTCCAACAACTGACAGATATTTTTTTGCAAGTTGTTGCAAAATGATTGAAGTATTAAAGTTTTGCAGTAGTATAAATGGATCTGAATGGTCTAAGGGATCGTTGGACTGTTTAAATAAAATTTAAAATCGAAATCCAACTCACCCGTAGACTCAGATCGATTTTCTGTAAGTTTTGAAGCCAATTCATTGTGATGAGCCCATATACTGTCGTCTTTGGTAACAGCTGTTCCCATTGATGTTGCTGCTTCACTAGTTGATGATTCTTTTTGAAACTCCTGAATACACTTATTTATAAAAGTAACGGCACTAGCACAAGCACAGGTTGGTTAAAGTGCAGTCGTTTTAAAACGTGGATCTAAAATTGAGGACACTGCTAACAGTTTGTTGTGCTCTATGGATCCAAAGCGTTTGGAAATTTCTTTCAATGTAATAACTTTTAAAGCTTCTCCTTCTTCAGTGACAGGTGTCAATTTTTCTATTTTTGTTAGAAGGCAGTTAATCATAGGAATAATTTTACTAGATGTCAAGTAGGGTTCCCCACATATTTCTCTAGAAACTGATTCAATAGGAGATAACACATCTAGGAATTCTTTTATTTTTTCTAAGTCAGCGGCATCCACTATGACAGGTGACTTAGGGTTTTTTAGTAAAATTGGTACAATATAAGTGTACAGTTTTGTAAAACCTTTCCAACATGTAAAACTGAGAGTTCCATCTAGTCGGTACTGACTGTAGAGGTTTTAAAATATTATTGACAGTTGAGCTTTTCTTAACATCATCCGCTTGCATGGACACTTTGTTTAAAATAAGTTTACTATTGACTTTACTTTATCTATGATATGTTTTACATGTTCTACCTCCTCAGTAATTTTTGATGCCACTAGATCCAGCGTATGAGCAAAACAGGGTAAATGACGGTTTTTGCCAAACTTACACACAAACAGCTTTTACAATATTTGCCCCGTTATCTGTAACAATAGCTGTAATTTTGGTGTCTGAAATTTGCCAATCATTACAGATGGAAATCAGACAATTTCCTAAATATTCGGAATTATAGGGTGCGGCAAAATTTACCCACCCAAGTTTTTCTGAGATATAAAAGTTCAGGGCAAAAAATTTTAGTTTATTTTATGAAAACTCTTAATAAAAACATGTAAAATTATTTCTGAAAAACAACATCGAGTAAATGACTGCCACGACTAGCCAGACAATGACCAACTCTACTTTGTGCTTGTAACATAACTTTGCGCAATAATTCAAAGTGGAATTTGAGTAATTCTTCGCGAATGTTTGCCTTTAATGCTTCTATCGTCTGTGGGCGATTAATGTAGACTTTACTTTTCAAGTATCCCCATAGGAAAAAATCTGGTGCCGTCAAATCAGGGGAATGAGGCGGCCACTCAATATCTCCATTTTTTGATATCAGCTTGGTAGGAAAAACGTCTCTAAGATGAGCGACCGTTTCACGAGCTGTGTGACATGTAGCTCCATCCTGCTGAAACCAGAAGTTTTGTAGGCCATGTTCTTCCAACTGTGGTTGCAGAAATTCATTACATATCATTGTTCGATATCGTTCTCCATTAACAGTAACTGCATCGCCCCTGGCATCTTCAAAAAAGAAAGGTCCAATGATTCGATCTGAACATATTGCGCACCAAACAACGACCTTTCGATCAAACTGCACGTTCTCTTGAATAAGGCGCGGGTTTTCTATTCCCCAAAACCGATCATTTTGTTTGTTAACACGACCAGAAAGGCAAAAATTTGCCTCGTGTCTCATTATCAAATTTTGCCAAAAATTGGGTTCTGCTTCCGCTATGTTTATCACGATTTGTGCGTATTGCAAACGTCTTTGAATATCAATTCGCTGTAGTCTGAATACTGTTTGAATTTTGTATGGATACATATGCAAGTCTAAGTGCAAAATTCTTCTTAAAGTCCGCTCGGATAACCCTAATTGAGCCGCACGTCTTCTTGTGGAAGTTTTGGGTTCTGCGCGAACATCAGTCCGAACAAGCTCAATATTCTCATTTGAACGACCAGAACGAGGTCTTCCAGTATGCTTTACATCCCTTACTGTGCCACTTTCCAAAAATGCGTTTGCTAAATGTCTAATTGTTTGTCCGTGTGGAGCTCGGCGATTGCCGGGATGCGCTCTCCTAAAAGCGCATTGAGTTAAAATGATTGAAGAAAAGTTTTGAAAATACAATTTGACAATTTCTGCGCGTTGTTGAGCCGAATACCGCTCCATAACAAAATTCTCTATCTTTCTACTTTAATATAAAACTTCACTTTTGACAGCTGTCAAGAAAATAACAAAACTATAGCAATATTCCATAGGTGGGTATATTTTGCCGCACCGCTATATGTCTTTCATTTAATTCGAATACTCCTATTGTAACTGAAGTTAAGCTTTTTCTGTTAAAAAGTGACTTGTCACACCCAAAAAAGCTTTTTGTTGACATAGTTTCTGTCTATACGTCGGTTGTTAAGGTAATATTGGGCACAGATTGAAGTTCTTTTCTTGATTAAGCATGCCAGTAAGTGATATCTTTCTTCAATGAGACTAGAAATTTTTGTACGACTAGGACTGCATAAAGGGGAGCAATTGTCTTTAACAGAAATTTGAAACCTTCCTTTTCAGAAGTGTTTAGAGGCAAATTATCTTTAACAATCATGAAAGTAATGGATTTGTTACTTTCCCAGCTTTTGATCCACCATCTGCAAATAATGCACATTATTCAAATAGTATTATCAATAGTATTGTTTTGAAGTATATTAATTACCTGAAAATGATTTTAATTGTTGCAAAGCTTTCAGAAATCGACGACTGACGTGACCTTGCTAGCCCTTTCTCAAAATTATCACTTACTGCAACATTTGATGAAGAAGAAGTGGAAGGAACCTCCTTATCCAGGGAAGAAAATGATGTGTCATTGTTTAAGTCAACATTAATTTGCATATTTGTCTCAACTATTTGGAACAGAATCATAATTACGCTGCAACCACAAAACAATATTGAACTATTTAGCGTTTTAAACAGTACTACAAGTAGATAAAATCTCCGTTTACACCGTTTGCCTAAACAACGTTTTAAATCTAATCACTGCTTGGCTCTATGATATTTGCAGGTCACTAACCAACTCTAAAGTTTATTCAACGTTTAGGCTAAGCTAACGTGCAATCGAGCATAAATGGATCAGATAAATGCTCATTACTCACAGTATTTTTTTTCATCTTCGTAAAGTATCGGTGATCTTTTGCCCTCGGTTTCGGAATAACTTGCATGTCTTCTTTGGAGGTGCTTTCTCAAATTGGTTGTATTTCCTGCAGTTTTGACTTCACAGTGACACAATTTACATTTTGCCACCTGAACTTGTTTTAATAAAAAGGTTTCAAACGTTGCTTCTCACAGGAGGCATAGCGTAACGCGTAAAAATTAAAAAACACCTTTAAAGTTAAAATCTGAAAAGCTGTACTTCCCCAAGTTCCAGTTGTCTGTTATCGATATTCGATATTTTAAAAGGAAAATGACTGACGTTTGACATGCTATGCGACATGACGTAAAAAACACTTTCTATAAAACGTCATTGCAACTTAACCTCAAAATCAAATATTTTCTTCTTTTACAGTTTTACAGCTTTTGGCTGTCAATTCTAAATTCTATTCAGTCGTCGAACAGAGACAGGCACCTGAATATAGTGAAAACTGAAAATACTATGAAAAAAGCGAGAAACCAAATTGTCACGTCCGCATTGATCTGTAAAAGTGGCGAAGTCTGAAATTAATAAATATTGCCGGATCGTATGGTATCGATACGCGACAACTTGTGTCGATACATAAAGTATATCGCTTTCAAAATATCGATTTAAAATATCGAGTATCGGAAACCAAAGTATCGATACCTTGGAACATCGGATCGTATCGTGCATCCCTACTTCGGACCGCCAGTACAGGATGTTATAACACTGCTGGTTAACTTCGAGGGCCACGACTCCGAAAACCACTCGGTGATTTGAGTTGTTTCCTCTGGACTGCCAGTACCGGATGTTATAACACTGCTGGTCAACTTCGGAGGCTACAGTCTCACTATCGCCTAGGTATTTTCGAACTGTTTCCTTCGGACCGCCGGTACTGGATGTTATAACACTGCCGGTTAACTTCGAAGGCCACGGCTCCGAAATCCTGTAACCAAACCTGATCTCACCCAGGTCTTTCCGAACTGATTTCTTCGGACTGTCAGCTCCGGCCGTTTTAACCCCCAACTGGTCAACTCCGAGGGTCGACCTTTTGAAAGCTGATACCGATTCTTTGACCCCGTCTGTACCCCCAGAGCACAGTTTTCGTACCGTCCGAATCTGTCATGCATACCGTAACCGTCTGTTTACCCTGGCTGGGAAAAAAAACCGTTTCGAAACCGTCTTAGTTCTCCGAACCGTTCCCCGTTCTGAACACTAGATTGTGTTGTCCGTTTGTTTTCCGTTTCAAAGTTACCGTATAATCCAATAGGTACTTAATGAAGCTGAATTTTTAGATACCTTGATTATTCGAGCTTACCCTTCTCTATAAATATGGTCTCAGATGGAAGAAGAAGAATGCATCCATTCTGTGAAAAATAATTAATAATATAATATAAAAAAAGTGCATATTGTGCAGTCCGAGCACCCACTGTGACGTCACGCGGCTTATCACTTTGGCCGCATTCGTTTTCAGGCTCGAGCAGAGCTTTTTTGACGTCACAATGACGTAGTTTGACAATTGGTCAATCTATGGTTTTTGCCAAATTACGTCATCGTGACGTCAAAAACGCTCTGCTTGCTCTATGGAGCTTGAAAACGAATGCGGCCTTTGAGGAAACAAATTCAGCTGATTAAAGCTTAGTTCTCATAACCGCGTTTTGCGTCTGACGTCACTTATTTCCTATTGGTCAACAGTAAATTTTCAGCTGACAGATCTGGCGAAACTTTTTTCCCTGTTCACAGTAGTTGCCTCTAAACACGATATTTTTAATTGTCAATTGTCACAAATTGTTAATATTTTGTTTATTTTTTTAACTCAACTGTTACAGTTTTAAATAGGTATTCTACTATTCAGCTAATTCCGAGGCTAATTCAGCATGTTTTGCAGAAGTGTATTCTTCATTCTTGTCGCCTTGGAAACAAGGATGAATGAAAATATCTTCTATTCTCAAAGTTCCATGGCAATTGCCACATAAAAACTAAAAATGAATTTGAGATATTAACGTATATTTTATATGAATATAAACATAGGGAACCTACCTCATTTCTGCTGTGACTGCCGTGTTTATTCATTTTTTTTTCAGTTTTGCCATTCAGATATAACTTTTGCCCTCTGCGTCGTCCAAAATGTCAAAACACTAGAAACAGACGCAAGAAGTTGAAAATTTTCAGCTTCTTGCGGGCTGTCATTTTCAAATTTTGCTTCTACCAATAGGAAATAAGTCGATGAGAACTAAGCTTTAGTCTTTTTTCATCTGTTGTGTTGTTATGTCAATTAAAGTTCGGATTTGTCACTTTGATTTCGTCCAGGCTTTTGTTTTTGTTTTTTTATGTCAAAAAGATTAAAGGTGGATTTATGCAGGACACATAGGACATCCTGTGTATAAAGGTGGGTTTATACAGCGCACAATGCATAACTCAGTGCATAACGTAGAAAGTTGGTTATATACAGATATATAGTGCCGTTTATACAACGCATAGCATAAGCCCAAGATCGCACAGAAAGTTCATATATTTTTAACTTTCTATGCAATTCTTGTGCAAATACAGTTGTACGCGTGCGCAGGAGGAATGACATTTGCCTTACCTGAAAATTTTGTTTTTGCCGGTGGTGTTTGGATTGTGGTTATTAAAGTATTATTAATTATAATAAAAAATATTATTATTATATTAATCTTATTCTTATATTCCATAAAATGGTTTCAAGTTTGACGTATTCATAAATGACAGATGAAACGTGACACAAAATTAACATTCTCCACTAAAATTTTAGGGTGTACACTACTTTTTTATGTGGATAAAAAAGCATAATATTTATGAAGAAACTACTTGTCTCAGACCATCATCATTTCATCTTCTGTCTTATGAGTACTATGATTATAAAGCAAACACCTTTGTGCAGTTGCAGTGTTTTTAAAACCAAGTAAATTCTTCTGAATTTTTAGATATTTTGATTATTCAAGCTTTTCCCTCTCTATAAATAATATCTCAGATAGACAGAGTTAACATTAAGGTTGATTTGATTATTTTAATCTTTATTTGCAACATTGTACTTTACTGTAAT
Organism: Ips nitidus; assembly: GCA_018691245.2. NCBI lineage: Eukaryota > Metazoa > Arthropoda > Insecta > Coleoptera > Curculionidae > Ips > Ips nitidus. Next base: position 13,116,856 of record CM042789.1, on the reverse strand, counting down.
TGTTTTCACTTGTATTGTCACAGCCTGAACCACATTTAGCTTGTATTAAATTACAACTGATGTTGTGCTTGCAAAACAAATATAAGCAATACTCAAACCTCAATTTATACACTAACCTTTATGTGAGGTTTGTTCAAATCATGTCTTTTTGTATTTTTTTTTTGAAAAATATGAAGTTTCTTTACTGCAGTTCTTTTGTCACTCCATAGAGATATTATTGCCAGTACAGGCAAATAACATAACTCTAATGTGATTGGCTATACTTGCCTTAATGATAGAAAATAACTATTTTCCTGTACAACATGGGTGGTTTTATTTCCACCCACTGTTAATCTTTTCTACTTGATTTTAGAAAAAAAAATGTAAATACAAATGTTTTAGGGATTTGTTCAAAGGATTAAATCTAAACCAAAATAAACTACTTGGGTAGCTACAAAAAGTACCTTGTAAAAACGGGACAGTCCAAACTTTCTTTGTTTTATAATGGATCACCCTGTATCTCGCCCTGTATATTATTGCATTTTTGAATTTACTCATTGATTGATTGATCAGAAAGATTTGTTACATGAATCACACATCTACCGTGCACCGTTTTTGATCTTTGTTTTTTATAAACTATGTGATAATATCAGTTTTAATTTAAGCTGGGCATTTTTTTTAAAGAAAAATTTTGTTTTGTTTTGTCTATACAAGGTGTTAAAAATTTGATGCATTTGCATTGTTATCTCAGAAACTATAGTTGATAGAGCTTTAGTTTTAGTAGCTACAGACCTCCCAAACTAAAGCCCCGCGTCCCGCTCAGATCTCACAGCCCACCCGTACTGAATAACAGTGGATAGTCTTCTCGTAAAAGACCGCGGTAGTGGTTTGAATTAGACGGACATAAAACTATAAAGCTGTATTTTGCGATGTGGTGTCTTAGCAAGCTTGTCTTATAAGCAGCTTAAGCGTTACGTCACAAAAAAATTTAAAATGTAGATTTCTTTAAATTGTTAGATTTCCACTTTCTTAAATCAAAACCTCGTTTTAGGAAATAGTCAGTGATGTTCTTGCAGATTTTAGCTGCACTTTCTACTGAATCTGTCACTGTCAAAAGATCATCCATGTACATATCATTCTCGATTATTTTTGCTACGGTTGGATCCTTTTGCCTGATCTCGTTTGCAACCCCCCTTAAGCACCGACCAAGCTAAAAAAGGGGCAGCAGTTGTTCCGTACGTTACGGTATTCAACTGATATGTCTTTAATGGCTCATCTGGACTACTACGCCACAAGATTTTTTGAAACTTACGATCCGGTTGATTGACTAAAATCTGTTGATACATCATTTTTATATCACTCGATATTACTATGGACTTTGTCCTGAATCGTAAAATGATATCAAAAAGATCTGGTTGAATCTTAGCTCCAGTCATTTGTAACTCATTTAGTGAAATACCTGTAGAAGTAGGTGATGAGGCATTATAAACTACTCTAAGTTTTGTTGTAGAACTAGACTCCCGTAACACCCCGTGGTGTGGCATGTAATACTCTACCGCGTCTCTTTCGGGTTCAATTTCCGTCATATGACCTAACTTCTCATAGTTTTCCATGAATTGACAGTACAATTGATATAAATCAAATCAGATAATATTGAACAATGATAATGAAGGTGACGAAAATGTGGAGGATCATGAAAGGATAAATAATTTGCAGCAAGGGCGAATTGTAAATAGACATGTAATACAAAATTATTTCAGAAAATGTGGAAGAGGTGAACAATAATTAAATATTTTTTGGAATAAAAACTTTTTTACCAAATATAATAATTGTTTAATTATAAAATTATGTTTAACAACTTTTGTAATGCAATACTAACAGATTTATATTCTTCATAATATTCTTTTTTTCAACAAAAATTTTGTTTTGGTTTTGACTATACAAGGTGTTAAAATTTGATGCATTTGCATTGTTATCTCAGAAACTATAGTTGATAGAGCTTTAGTTTTAGTAGCTACAGACCTCCCAAAACTAAAGCCCCGCGTCCCGCTCAGATCTCACAGCCCACCCGTACTGAATAACAGTGGATAGTCTTCTCGTAAAAGACCGCGGTAGTGATTTGAATTAGACGGACATAAAACTATAAAGCTGTATTTTTGCGATGTGGTGTCTTAGCAGCTTGTCTTATAAGCAGCTTAAGCGTTACGTCACAAAAAAATTTCTTGCAAAAATAAGTTGTCTAATCAGCGTTACGTCACAGCGTTTCTGGCATTGACAATTGGCAGAGGTTTGACGTTTAACGACTTTTTTAACCTTTTGGTTTTTGAATCTTTGAATAGAAAAATAGTGAAATAGTGTACCTCCAATTTTGTAATATTAGTGTAAACAATGGACCTCGTGGAAGCACTCGTTTTGTCAGATAATGATGTACTATGCCCTTTTTTGGCTAAAGGCATAATGTTTCCCAGTAGGTCAATTTTAACACCAGTCTTAATGCTTCTAGAGAGAAAAGAACATTCTAAAGCCTTATACATGGAAAACTGGATTAACCGCTATATTGAGTACGATTTTTTTATGTTATTTCGTATGTCCAAGGCGACGTTTAAAGACTTGGTAAAGATTACACAATGTCCGCAACTATGCAAGGTTTACAAGGTGGTGGACTTCCAGTTCCAGTTGAAACCAGTGTCCTAATTACATTATGGTGGTTAGTAAAGGGGACACCCTTATTTCTATCAGCGACCGGTTCAATGTCGGAGCCTCAACAGCTTACACTTACTGTGATATTGTAATAAAACGTTTAGTTGAGTTACTTCCTCACTATGTAGCAATGCCGCAGAAATGGTGACAATTGAACAACAGTTTTATGAAATATGTGGGTTTCCCGGTAAGGATGTTTTTTTTTAAGTTATAACCAATGATTGTGTTTTCAATATTCTAAGAAGAGATTCTAACAAGTCTTTTCAAACTATAGTAAAGACTTGCAAATATATATTGTTACTGTTTTAGGTGTTACAGGGGCTATAGATGCTGCAATATTCTTTTCAAAGCACCCCACTCTCAACAAGACAGCTACATAGACAAAAATGATAACCACAGTTTATAAAGCAATTTTAAAAATTAATATTAAAAAAAGAAAATAATTTTATTTCACAAATAGTGTAAAAAAAAACAAAAAAACATTAATTTCAATGTAAGAGATGTTCAAAATGTTCGTAAAAATAAGTATTGAGTGTAATGTAGCGAATTTGTGAAATAAATTAATATATAATATTGACAATCAATATATCAAATGATATCAAACATCACTCACAATGAAATCATTTTAAAGTCGCGAATTTTGCAGATTGAACAAGCTATTAAAGAAGCTAAACTACTGCATGAAGATATGAAAATATATTTTCAAACATTCGCAATAATCAATCAAATCACATTGCTGTATCAATCTATTTATAATATTCTTGACACACTAGAAATTGTCAGTTTTGCCAAATCAAACACTTTGCATAATTCGATAATTGACCCTAAGCATCTATTATTGGAAATCAAAAACTAGAACCACATTTTCAAATGAATAAATTACCAGTTTCAAAGTAACATAGAAAACATCTTAATTTTAGAAAAATTAATTGAAATAAAATGTTACTTAAAAGAAACCAGCTTGATTTTCATATTGGAAATTCCACTTGTTGAATCGGATACGTACCAATATTTTGAAGTATTTCCACTTCCGGTACTTAACGATGGAACATTTTGGGTCAACATTCCACACAAGCCATACTTAGCACTCCATAACTCCAAGTACCAATACATGAGTTCAAGATGTCAAGAAATGGTTCCAGAACAGTTCCTTTGTAAGCGGACTCACAGCAGTACCCAGGAAAAGCTTTCTCCCTGTGAAGTTCAATTACTTAACCATGAGCCGAACATTAACATCGTGCTACCCTTTTCAATTAGAAGTTGCGTCGATCCAAATTACAAAAGTCGCCGATGGCAAATGGATAATCATTGTCCCAACTCGCATCACAGCTAAGTTAATTGTCAGGAAAATGAAGAAACTATGCCATTGATGGGCACACCTATCTTGCCGAAGTACCGATTGATTGTCAAATCAAAATGCAATCAATCATGCTACAGACATTCAAACTAAAACCAGTTACAATATCAGGAGTTGATACTTCCACAATTGGATTTTAGTCAAATGAGGAAAAATCAATCAAAAGTTATCAACCGCCATCATTGACTTGGATGCTGTCAATATCAAAGAAGTGGATCAAATACGTGTTAAACTTCACGAACAAAAAAAGAACTTTCCGATTTTCTAGTAATGTGTATGTTAATAGAGTTAGTTTTTGGACTATTGTACTTTATATAGGAATTACGTGTTTAATAATCTATTTTATGATATTAAGGTTTGTTCCAAAGTATTTCAAGAAACATAACGATCCGAAAATTGTGAAAATGTCATTATTGTGTAAAGGTGAAATCACGTCTTTCTAATCCGTGCTTTCATCTACGAGGGGAGGAGTTACGTTCCTAGAAATGCTAACATTGTAGCAATAAATGCTTATGCTTAGCTCAGTACATTTAATGTATTAAATATGACTGTAACCTACATTTGAGTTAGTTGTCACTTGTCGCTTTACCGCAAACAATAAAGTTTTTTAAAAAATTTGTTATCGAATCTCGATTCCTAACTGCTTAGCTCCTCTTGCAATATTTGTTCGTTACAAAAAGTCTGTTTTTTTTTGTTATAATAAATAGCTAACAGAGCCGCGTTTTTCCAATACACAAATATATTTGCTGAAATTGTTGCGCAACAGTTGTAAACGCACCCTTCAAAAAAATTGAAAGGTGGTTTATGAAGAGTTTAGTTAAGTTGTACTAGACGTAACCTTAACGTACCCTTATATTTTAGTAACTTAGATATTATTTTATTTGTAACTGTTTGGAAATGAAAGGATTTTATTTTTTGTATTAAATTAGAGAATAGGTACTTTACAGAATATAAAAAGTGATTTTGATTAATACAAATTAATTATATTTTATTTTGGATTTAATAAAATGAACGAAAAAAAATCACGTTTTATTTCCGTCACTCCTTTAGTGTTTTTTTCACGTCATCTGTTACGTCACTATCACGTATCAATGATCACGTCAGTGGGCTGTGACTTACACCCGTCTCAGCGACGTTACTGCGACGTCATTTTATTGGTGATTTCGACGTAACAGATGACGGTAAAATCACGTCAAATTCACGACAGCTTGCTATTGGGGTAATAATCTAACAATTATATGCAGAGAAATCTATAAACACAAGAAAAGAATGTTCCATTTGGAACTAAAATATAACCTCGGTTTTATTGAATAAAATAACAAGAAATACATATTATATTCAGATGAAAAAGAACATGAATGGAATGTACTATATCATCTGAAAGAAGGTGTTTGTAACATGTTACATTCATGTGATATTCTAGTTCCCAATGAAAATTTTTCACAATGTTATCACCTTTCATATGACTACAAGAAGATTCTTGTAACATGTCAAGAACGTAAAAATGTTATGTGGATTATACGCTTGGACACGTCGATTTGGATTTTTAGATGCGCATTTATTAAAAAAAAATAAAAATTATATAGGGTGTCATGTGACAGTGGCCGATACCAAACTTTCTTATTTTAAATACAACCCCCTGTATATTATTAGTTTTTTTGGATTCTTCAGAAAATTCTAGACATAATTCATGTACAATGTCCCATAACCTATCTTCAACTGTTTCGGAAATATTAAGTGTTTTCAGATGTATTACAACACAATTAATATTAAAAAAAGAAAATTATTTTATTTCACAAATTCGCTACACATTACACTCAATACTTATTTTCACGAACATTTGAACATCTCTTACATTGAAATTAATGTTTTTTTGTTTTTTTTACACTATTTGTGAAATAAAATTATTTTCTTTTTTTAATATTAATTTTTAAAATTGCTTTTTAAACTGTGGTTAATCATTTTTGTCTATGTAGCTGTCTTGTTGAGAGTGGGGTGCTTTGAAAGGAATATTGCAGCCATCTATAGCCCCTATAACACCTAAAACAGTAACAATATATATTTGCAAGTCTTTACTATAGTGTGAAAAGACTTGTTAGAATCTCTTCTTAGAATATTGAAAACACAATCATTGGTTATAACTTAAAAAAAAACATCCTTACCGGGAAACCCACATATTTCATAAAACTGTTGTTCAATTGTCACATTTCTGCGGCATTGGGCTACATAGTGAGGAAGTAACTCAACTAAACGTTTTATTACAATATCACAGTAAGTGTAAGCTGTTGAGGCTCCGACATTGAACCGGTCGCTGATAGAAATAAGGGTGTCCCCTTTACCTAACCACCATAATGTAATTAGGACACTGGTTTCAACTGAACTGGAAGTCCACCACCTTTGTAAACCTTGCAATAGTTGCGGACATTGTGTAATCTTTACCAAAGTCTTTAAACGTCGCCTTGGACATACGAAATAACATAAAAAAATCGTACTCAATATAGCGGTTAATCCAGTTTTCCATGTATAAGGCTTTAGAATGTTCTTTTCTCTCTAGAAGCATTAAGACTGGTGTTAAAATTATGACCTACTGGCAAACATTATGCCTTTAGCCAAAAAAGGGGCATAGTACAATCATTATCTGACAAAACGAGTGCTTCCACACGAGGTCCATTGTTTACACTAATATTACAAAATTGGAGGTACACTATTTCACTATTTTTCTATTCAAAGATTCAAAAACCAAAAGGTTAAAAAAGTCGTTAAACGTCAACCTCTGCCAATTGTCAATGCCAGAAACGCTGTGACGTAACGCTGATTAGACAACTTATTTTTGCAAGAAATTTTTTTGTGACGTAACGCTTAAGCTGCTTATAAGACAAGCTTGCTAAGACACCACATCGCAAAAATACAGCTTTATAGTTTTATGTCCGTCTAATTCAAATCACTACCGCGTCGGTCTTTTACGAGAAGACTATCCACTGTTATTCAGTACGGGTGGGCTTGTGAGATCTGAGCGGGACGCGGGGCTTTAGTTTTGGGAGGTCTGTAGCTACTAAAACTAAAGCTCTATCAACTATAGTTTCTGAGATAACAATGCAAATGCATCAAATTTTTAACACCTTGTATATAGTCAAAACAAAACAAAATTTTGTTGAAAAAAAAGAATATTATGAAGAATATAAATCTGTTAGTATTGCATTACAAAATGTTGTTAAACATAATTTTATAATTAAACATTATTATATTGGTAAAAAAGTTTTTATTCAAAAAAATATTTAATTATTGTTCACCTCTTCACATTTCTGAAATAATTTTGTATATATCATGTCTATTACAATTCGCCCTTGCTGCAAATTATTTATCCTTTCATGATCCTCACACATTTTCGTCACCTTCATTATCATTGTTCAATATTATCTGATTTGATATATATCAATTGTACTGTCAATTCATGGAAAACTATGAGAAGTTTAGGTCATATGACGGAAATTGAACCCGAAAGAGACGCGGTAGGGTATTACATGCCACACCACGGGGTGTTACGGGAGTCTAGTTCTACAACAAAACTTAGAGTAGTTTATAATGCCTCATCACCTACTTCTACAGTATTTCACTAAATGAGTTACAAATGACTGGAGCTAAGATTCAACCAGATCTTTTTGATATCATTTACGATTCAGGACAAAGTCCATAGTAATATCGAGTGATATAAAAATGATGTATCGACAGATTTTAGTCAATCAATCGGATCGTAAGTTTCAAAAAATCTTGTGGCGTAGTAGTCCAGATGAGCCATTAAAGACATATCAGTTGAATACCGTAACGTACGGGACAACTGCTGCCCCTTTTTTAGTTGTTCGGTGCTTAAGGGGGGTTGCAAACGAGATCAGGCAAAAGGATCCAACCGTAGCAACAAAAAATAATCGAGAATGATATGTACATGGATGATCTTTTGACAGTGACAGATTCAGTAGAAAGTGCAGCTAAAATCTGCAAGAACATCACTGACTATTTCCTAAAACGAGGTTTTGATTTAAGAAAGTGGAAATCTAACAATTTAAAGGAATTAAACACAGTTGATGATGACAATTTTATAGACTTCTCAATGAGCGACAATACTGCAACAAAAACCTTAGGTTATTTGTGGTTGTGTCAATCTGATTCTTTAGTATACAAAATTGCAACACCTAAATTACGGAAAGATATTACAAAGCGTATATTATTGTCAGACATAGCCACCATATTTGATCCATTGGGTTTGATTAGCCCTTGCATAATAATGGCTAAGATTCTTCTTCAAAAATTATGGTTGGAAAAGTTAACCTTGGGATCAACACCGTTCCTAATAGTTTGGCACAGGAATGGCTTTCTTTATACAACGAATTGAGCGAATTTACATACGTTAACAATATCGAGGCAAATTAAGTGTAAAAATCCAATATCGTTTAAGTTTTGCATGGATTTTCTGATGCTTGCGAAAAGATTTTATGGAGCATATCTTTATTTGGTATCGGAAAAGCGCTGAGGGTCATAGAGAATGTCATCTAGTTTGTGCAAAATCGAAGTTAGCTCCTCTAAAGTCGTTGACCATGCCCAGATTGGAGCTGAGTGCTGCAGTAGTTTTAGCGGCGTTAATAACTAAATTCAAGGATACATGTGATTTATCAATAGAAATCATTTACTGCTGGACAGACTCAACAATTGTCTTAGGATGGCTTCGTACGACTTCAAATACATTAAAACCTTTTGTTAGTCACCGTGTGGCAGAAATTCAGAATTCGACAAAGGGTTGTCAATGGAGACACGTCCCTACTGACAGTAACCCCCCGCTGATGTAGTTTCGCGTGGATCGCGTCCGAGGAATTTAATTTTGAATAAGCTGTGGTGGAATGGTCCTATATGGCTAACTGAAGATCAAAGTCAATGGCCAGATTTGATCACACCTCCAGTTGACTTACCTGAAGTAAAAAATTGTATGTTAATAACACCAAGGCAAAATATCGATTTTCCGTTTGAACGATTTTCAAGTTTGATTACACTTAAACGTACAGTTGCTTTCATGTTTCGATTTTTTAATATCACTCGAAAGGAATATGATAACCAAAAATCAAGACATTTAATCGTATCGGAGATTAATTCGGCATTTGAAAGGGTTATTATAATTTCTCAAAAACAGTCATTTTTCGAAGAGTACCAATTACTTGAACTACACTTAGTGTATCGTTGAATTGAATTTTTTCTTCATTTATACCATACCTAACTGACTTAATGTGAGTAATGTCTTTGAAAGATAATATTCTTTCAGCTAGTTTAAGTTTGGAGACATAATTTTTCTCTTTTGCAATTTTACCAAAATTCGAACAGTTAAACGTTTCGATGTTCTTCAAACCACATTTTACAGTTTCTCTGTTCTTTGGTTTTTTTGTTCTAATACATTACGTTGACAATTACTTAAACGTAATTTGCAAAGAAAAATCTAGACAACAAACATATGGCTTATTAGGGTCAAACAATTTATCGCATTGCTGATGTGTCCATCTATTGCAAACATCGCATTGACCCAATCTGAGAGTGATATCAAATGTTGGATCGACATTGCATATTACGCAATGCTCATAGGAAAACATTTTTACAAAAAAAAATTGTAATGTTTAGCAACATGACCGTATCAGCAACACTGACCTGTTTATCCGTTGCTCGATAACCGCTTATACAGTGCAGGCTAAAAATTTCAATTTTCGCATTTTTGTTCGTGTATTTACGACGAAAGGGCTCAAGTTAGAGATCTGAAAAAAATACAGAAAACTAGTCCGTGATAGGTACTAACAACTTTCATTAATACGATTTTTCAATCAAATCAACCGTACAGGCGCAAAAAAATCAAAACCGTTTTCCCATGTTAATTTCCTATGTCCAGGGTGCTCTTGGAACCTGGTATATTACACCCATATATAGATTGAGAGTTAATAAAATCTCCTTAGGTTCTTGATCGCGAAAAATATATAATAAAAAAAACAATAATCAATCAAATCAGTATGGTGAAGATCGGTCTATAATGACAATTAATCATGACATAGAAATCGCGTGGTTCTCTTCGGTTAGCTATGGGGCACTCCTGCTAAGACGTCGACGTTTCTGTTAATCTTATAATATAATTCATGTTAATCTCCTATGTCCAGGTGCTCTTGGACACTCTTGGTATATACATATATACAGTGTGGTCCGAATTAATTGTAGGGTACTTAAAGGGCATGAAAAATAAACGCCAAAGTGCCTTATAAACTAGGGTCGAAAAGTGCCACCTAGAGGAGCTAGCAGGCTTTAAAGGTGTGCCCCTAAAATCAGTTTTTTAATTTTTAATTCCTGAATGAAAAAAGTTACGCGAATGAAATTTGGCATGCATGTTCACCATTTTTAAGTAACCATTTGGATTTTTTTTGATTTTTAAAAATAATCTGAACAGATACGAGAGCCGTTCAAAAAGTTTGACAAGTTCAAATTTCTTTTAGTTGTGTTTTTTTGGCATCCTGATATGGCAAATGTGGTACCCATACATTGTCCTAAAAAAAGCTTGTCTCGACATTTCTTTTTATTTTGCACAGTTTTTCAGATATCGTCATTTTTTTAAGCTATTGCATGGTGAAAAAAAGTTGCACTAGAAATTAAAGTGTATTTTTTACCTTCAAAATGACAAATTATGTTATCGTAATAAGAAAAGATAAACTAAAACTAGAAGATAAACAGTAACGCAAATTAAAACTAAGTGGAAATTGAATTATTACAAATCTTGCTCAAAGTGCATGCCAATGGTCATCGATTACATTTTTTACATCTCCCCGGCCATGGAGTTTACGGCAGCTGATATTTGATGTCTATTGTTACGCAAGGTTTCACATGCGCCTTCAATTAAATGCACCAGCTCATCTCTCGTATTTATGGGATTCTGATAAACCAAACCTGCATATAGTACCCCAAACAAAAAAATCCAGGACATTTAAGTCTGAAGAGCGCGGGGCCAGATAGCTGGTCCTTGGTTAGAAATGTATCCCTGCTCTGGCACCCTAGGCATACGCCCAATCCACCTTCGAGGAAAGTGTATGTCACACCACTCCCTAACTCTTCTGCCAAAGTGTGGGGGCGCACCAATCCATTTGAAACCATGACTGGACTCTATCGTTTAAAGGAACGTCCTCCAAGTAATTGGGAAAATCTTCTTCCAAGAAGGATAAGAAATGCTCCGAATTTAGTCGAGGTGGTAAAAAATGAGGCCAATTAAGTTATCCACCAAGAACTCCTAGCCAAACATTGACACTAAATTCAGTTTGAAAAGAGTGCGGCCTAATTTCGTGGGGATTTTGGTGAGCCCACACATGTAAATTGTGGAAATTTACTTTTCCTCTCCTTGTAAACGTCGACTCATCCGTCCAAATAATTTTTCTTTGAAATAACTCGTTCCTATCAATTGAATTTAATATCCATCGACAAAAATTAACTCTTTTAGGGCCATCTTCTGGAAGTAAATCTTGAACAGGTTGCAAATGGTATGGTTTTCTTTGATCCCTGTGGAGTACCCGTAGGACCTTACTTTTTGACACTGTAACATGTTGTTGCCGTAATAATCGAACAGCATTTCGAGTGCTTAATCGGTTATCATCAGTAAATACATTTAAAATGTCATTACGGTGTTCTTCATTTCTTGGAGTCTTTTTTAAGCCACATTCACGAAACTTCTGATGGGTACTAATAAACACTCGAGGATTAGGGCATGTTCTGTTGGAAAATCTTCTTCGGTACTATCGACTTGCTGCATTTGCGTTCCCGTTGCAGTATCCATACACAAAATGGATATCTGCGTATTCTGTGTTTGAAAATGTTTCTCTTGGCATTTTGTCTTAGGACACCTTTTTCAAAGATTTAAGTTTTATTTGAAGTTGAAGTGACAGACAATAAACAATAATAAACAAATGCGGTTTGTTTCATGGCTATCTCATATTATTGAAAAGCATTTTTTATTTTTTAACGCAATCATGCATTAATTGAAAAAAATGAGCGATATCTGAAAAACTGTGCAAAATAAAAAGAAATGTCAAGACAAGCTTTTCTTAGGACCATGTAACATGTGTCATATCAGAATGGCGAGATATCTGGACTTCGCGCTGGCCATTTAAAAGGTCCAAAACGCCCAATCCACTTTCCGGAAATGTGTCATTCAAGAATTCCGTCACAACTGCGGCACTGTGGGCTGGAGCTCCATCATGTTGAAAAAATACTTCTCCGATAATGTTTAATGCTTCAAGAACCGGGCCCACTTCAGTTTGAAGAAGTTCCGAATACTTCTCCGCTGTAAGCAAGCCTTCTATAAAAATTGGACCCGATAATTCTATAACCTAGAATTCCCGCCCAAACATTCACTTTTTTAACGCATTTGAGTATGTGTTTGTTGGATTACGTAGGGGTTATCTCTAGCCCATATTCTAATGTTTTGTTTGTAAGACTGTACCATTAGTACCCAAAAGAGCTTTCATCGGTAAAAAGTATTTGGCTTGTAATATTTGGTAAATATTAATTTTATCCATCCAGTACTCACAAAACTCCATCCTAGCAAAATAATCATGTGGTAACAGCTCTTGGACATTACGTATTTTAAGGGATTTGTACTTTTCTTTCTTGAGGGCTTTATAGCAACTACTTCGAGATCTTCTATTATTTTCAGCAGATCCGTAATAGTAGCTGATGGGTTCTCTGTGATTTCTAGACAAATGTCCCTTACAAAGTCTTTATTGACTACAAAACTGCTTCTTTTTCGCTTTACGTGAGAATTGACGACACAGCCTGTTGTCATAAATTGTTTGTACATCCGAAATACCGTTGTCCTGTTAATAATTGGTCGTTCTGGATAAGCGGCTGCAAAGTTGTCGGAAACTTATTAAAACTCATTCCCCTTACACAATTAGAAACCATTTCTATCCGCTCATTAATAGTATAAATCGACATTTTGTGAGCCAAATCAAAATATGTCACTCTACCTGCTACCTGTCCTGCCAGTATCAAGAACCACAAGCACCTACCATACATACAAGGAGTATGGAAAGATAAAATATTTTTGAAAGAAGATGGTTTTTTGCCAGTTTTTAATCACTTTTTTGACCAAATTGGTAAACCTACTTAAGCTTCAGGGTACGAAACAGCCACCCGTCAAGTTTTCGAGCTGTAGTTTCTAAATAACATGCTCTAACATGGGCTTAAAAATTTAACACGTAAAATCCTATGTTGCGCGTTAAAAAAAAACGCACTGTACAGCGCCATGTGGAACCGACGCAGTCGTCACCGACACAGTTGCCAATTTTATCTGTCTGGTTCGCCGACTGATTTGGCCTTGACAGCTAAAAATAGATTTCTTGGAACAGGAAGCTTATTTTACTATTCAGGTCAGCCGAATTTACGTTGTTTTTCGATCGCTACAGGAGCCACATTAGACAGTTTTTGGTGTTCTATATTATTATACTGATCGTATAGTTTCTGCGTTATTCATTCTAATATTAGACACATGTCTGACAGTAACTGAATATAATGACATCAATATTTTTTTTCTTTTTTAATACTTCATTAACTCAAGCAAATTGATAAAATAAATGGCTGAACAAGTTTTGTCCAAACATTGCAATATAATTATAAATCGTTTATAAATTTGTTATGTTCACTTTGACTTGCATTTCTAGACTATCTCATTTTAATTATAATACCAGTCGTTGAGTATTTAAAATCACTATTGTTTTTTATTTTATATACGTGATTTATTCCTTAGATTAACAATGTTTAATTGAGTGGGGTTTTTCAGTGCCCTCAATTTTTCAATAGGTCGTTAAAAAGGATTTTTCTATTGTTTGTTTAAAACTTTAAATTCTAGTTTTTTGGGGAAACAAATTATAGTTTTTAGGGTGGCAAATTAAAGAAACACTTAATTAAACAACGTTTAATACAAATATATTGTAAATAATTATAACACCACAAAAATAATGAAATATTTTCTAAACCTAACAAAATTAAAAAAACAGGATTGAAATTCTTATTTAAGTGCCAAAATTACCAAAAAAAAAAAGANGTCACTTNTTCCANTGGTTNTCAAGAGCCAGGTCCAAATGNNATGTCGTATCANCGATGCNGGGCGTCTCCTNTTCAGTCTGCTCGCGNNTCAGTGACGNATNTTTCTATCNACANTGGACTNTGTGCTAACGGTCNGGNTGTGTTGACGGNTCACGACTGATNCTTNTAAACGCGCNAACTTGCTTTGNNTGCNCNAGCANGAANNTCTGATCCNGTCTTNNGCACCTAGNAGCGCCGNGCTNCNTTGNTNCTACACTGNNCATATCGNTNATTCNNAACNNAAGNGNGTAGANGTANGCCAAGGNGGACGTTATACNGAAAGGCANNGGTGATTNNCNAGNNNGTTACCTNAANGANTNGGGATGCACAGNCTTGTTNTNACCACNNTNTGGTGGAGCATTCNATGNGAACNGCAGCTATCNGGNAANCNCTTATTTCANAGGAGTATAGTCCANCCCNNNCATCTNCANCGGCCANGTGTANTCNCNCCGGTCTNCAGGACCCTTTGAAATAATTGAACTTTTAGAAAATAATAAGGTTAGATTTAAAAATAAAACTAAAGATAGTGAAGAAATAGTACATGTGAAGGAATTAAAAACTCCTATCGTTGTAGGATCACCATCCAGACTAGGACCGAAGTATTTTACCATAACCTTAACTCCAAGCCTGGAATCATTCCTCAAAGACTTGGAAATGCACAAAATATAATAGATACATGGTCATTCATCCAAATCAATAATATCACTCCAATCATTAATGAATTTTATTCTTTGCAAGACAACCTAGCAAACATGTTAAAAACATTAAACAAATCATCAATTTACAAAATTGAATTTTTCAATTCATACAATTTAGCTTCTGTATTAGAAAAGAAAATCCATTATCAACTTTCACAAATAAATCCCTTAAGGATCAAAAGACAAAAACGAGGACTAATTCATGGACTAGGCTCAATTGTCAAAGCTCTTTCAGGTAACCTTGACCAACAAGATGCCGAGAGGTATGATAAGGAAATAAGTCAAGTATTAGAGAATGAAAACAATCTAAAAACAATAGTACAAGAACACATAACTATTATGCAAAGCTCTAATAACTTAATAAAAGAAGTAGCTGAAAATTTAACTCATATCCAGCTAATTTTAGAATCACGGCTTTTTCAAGTTGAAAGTGTTGTAAAACGTTTAGATGCAAAAAGTTTGGAAGATAGACACTACTTTTTAATTCAGATGCTGTTAACACAAATAATCACTTCATATCAAGAAATATATGACATATTCGAAAAACTCCAAGTTGCAATAACCTTCTCAAAATTAAATACATTCATAATTCGATCTTACATCCCGAAGATCTGTTAGAGGAAATTCAAACAATATCAGAGAAAATTTTAAATATTGGAAAATTGCCATTCGTACCAAATAAAGAAAACGTTCTTTTATTCGAAAGAATTTTGGAAATTAAAAGCTATTCAAAACAAGATCAAATTGTCTTTATAATTGAAGTTCCAATTGTTGAAAAGAATAATTACATCCTTTATCGGCTGTATCCTCTACCGACACCTAGTCAAAACTCCTATAAAGTAATTTTTCCGTCCTCAAAATATCTAATCCTTAATGAAGAAAAGCATGCTGCTTTCGACGACTCTTGCGAGAACGTGAAGGAACAAGAATACCTCTGTCATGAAATCAACTCCGTACCAAATGATGCCCTTGTGAAGTACAGATGCTGAAATTCAATGAAAACTCTTCAAGATGCCAACAGACGCCTGTTGACGTGGAATACATCAAAATGGAAAAATTGGAGCAACAGAAGTGGATGCTTATTATCCCAAATCAAGTAGTAGCACACCAACTCTGTGGATCAACAAAAGAAAATGTCCCTCTAAACAAGTTTCATCTGAAAACCTATAAGAACTCTAAAACCGATTTCAAGAGAATTGAACTTCCTGTGTTAAACACTTCAATTGAAAACTACGAATAGGTACAAACCTCTCAAGTTCGGTGAAACGAAGTTAAGTGCTCTAAATTTTAATAAAGTGCAACAAATACAAGACATTTTCAATAGTGAAAGTGAAAAAACAAAGTACGTTCTACAAAACGCCAAACCAAATCAAGATTTTAATATATGGACCATTCCATTATATATTATTGTAGTACTAACTTGCATCTATTTAAGTTACAAGAAGATCTACCCTTTGCTAAGAAGGATGCCTCCAGCCTCAATGTCCGAAACCTCACATGATCCAGAAGTCTCAGATATCATAGTGTAATTTCCAAATTCGACGTAGTCTCATTTCTAGGTCGGGAGGAGTTATATGTTTCATACTTAACTCTTTTTCTAGGAATACCTAATGTTTATACTTAAACCATGTAATGTGTAGTCAGCATGTATTATTATATAAAATTATTAGAAACGCAATGCTCGCGTTCAGTTCCATAATATTAAGCTCACTTTGTAACTCGTTCGAAATAAATTGTGTTTTTTAAAACCATTATTTTTGGTTTGTGAATTTAACTCCCGACAAAAATCGACAACTATTCACGTGACTACGGCACCTGATAACTTATCACCTGATTAACAACAAAATGTGCACAAAGTGCAAACGGAGCTATTAAGCAACCGGAATCGGTCTACTAGTGTAACTATGGTCCATTTTTTTCCCGTGGCGGTTACGTCATCATTTGCCTTTCTTGTCTATTACATGCGTTCCGAGTATGGGATTATTTTATAGGTCAATTGTGTAATGGCCCAAAAATGCCTTCTTCCAATTTTGGGTCTTACAAGCTTATTTTTGGGGTTCGAGGGGCAAGCGCTATACCCTAAATGACACAACCACCAATCTCGGATCAAACATTTATTCAGGTTCCAAGAACATAGATATTACTCAGCTAGGTACGGTTCGGTTCCAAAGACTTAGGTCTAGTTAGCAATTCTGGCTTTAACGTACCTTCTGGACATGTTGAGTTGAGTTGAAGTGACAGGCTTTAGGTCAAGCGGCTACGTGGTTTCTTTACGAGAATTTTGAAGGGTTTTCCAAACACCTTAGTTCCACAAATCTTGCACACTGAAGAATTTTGGTAGAACTTATTTTGCACTACTGAACATAACTAGAACTTGACCCCATTAAGTCTTTTTTGGACTTTAACCGACTTTTCACACTTGTCTTCGACTTGACGACGTTTCAGTTCTGACTGCCCGATTCTGACTGACTGTTTGCCAAAATGGTGGAAATATTTATACTACGAAATTTACGTCATTCTGGGAGCAAACTGTCATTCTGAGGCGAACTCCGTAACGATGTAGGAAATAGAAAACGCATAGAAATAGACAAGAAAGAAGATTTCTTTCTATTAACTGTTGGTACTCTCTAAGCTATTTCACATCACATTCGGCTGACACCGTAAATAGAAAACGGGAAGCTATCGGTCCTAAAAATTGACTAATTTCTAGTAATAAATCTAGGGCTTTTACTTGTTTCGTCCTATTCAGGGTTAATGAGAAGTATCAATGACAATAATTTGAATAGTTCTACGTTTTTTGCTTTCTTTCTCAGTAATTAATCATATATTTCAAAGTTTGCATTCTAAAATAGTCTGTTTTGTTCCCATTATTGTTGTTGGTTTTATTTATTGTAGTTCTGTCTGTTCGCAGAGATGCTGCACAGTGGAATAAAACTATCGGTTACTTGAACACACTGTATTAAAAGAATAAAAGTCCAAAAAAGGGTTTATAACACGGTTTCCTCAAGTTCCCTTTTTTATATTATAATGCCACCAAAACACACTAAGTCAAAGTCATTAACATCATATAAGTCATATGTCATCTGTGACACTAATGACATTTCACATTCATATACTTGCAGAATTGTATTCCTATTTCTACACTCCCCCGCAATTCTGTAAATCTAAAACTAACATAAGCATGAACAAAATACTAAACTAAAATGTAAATTGAGCAAGACTGTTACATTTCTACAAATCCTCCATAACATTTAATTTATTTCTGAAATACTTAAATTTATTCATTGATAAAGGTTTTGTAAACATGTCAGCAATCTGCTCACCTGTTTCTACATAGTGTAACTCGATTTCATTTCTTAATACATAGTCACGTATGAAATGATGTTTCACGTCAATATGCTTACTTCGCTTTGTTTCGAGGGTTGAAGCCATTTTTATACAAGACTGGTTGTCCTCGAATATTTTAATAGGGTCAATAATGGGCCCATAACCTGTTCGCAGAGATGCTGCACTTCCAAAAACTCTAATTTTGTTCAAATCAGGCTTCTGCTTGTACCATATGTCACATGGTGTTTTTCCAGTTGGTAAAACTGAAGACTCAAGTCTATTTAATAAGTAAGCAGCAGTAGCAACTGCCTCTTTCCAAAAAGTTTTGTCCATTCCTGCTTCAAAGATTAAGCAACGCGCCATATTCATTACTGTCCTGTTCATCCTTTCGGCAACACCATTATGTTGTGGAGTGTAGGGCACAGTGTACTCAATCTGTATACCTTTGTCTGCACAAAAATTTCTAAAATCTCTAGAAATATATTCTCCCCCGTTGTCACACCTCAATCGACTTGGTATACCATTAAATTTAGCTTGTACCAAGGCAATGTACTTTTTAAAATGATTGACAACCTCACTTTTGTTTTCCATAAAGTACACACATGTGAAATGTGAAAAGTGGTCGATAAATGTAACAAAATACCTTTTGTTATCAATGGAAGCTGGAGTGATAGGACCACAAACATCTGATGATATCACTTCCAAAAGTCTACTTGCTTTTCTATCATCTCTAAGAGATTTATATGGAAATTGTACTTGCTTACCTTGCAAACAAACTCTGCATACATTAGCGATTGGGTACCTGCTTGAATGCCCCATTCGACGATGCCACAAGTCCATATCTGCATCAGTTAGGTTGGCATAACTATTCCTCATCTTGAATGTTAGAATATACAAGTTGCCTTTTGATTTTCCTGTTGCTATTGTTTCATTCTGTCCTTTTTGTATTTTCACTAGTCCATTTTCAAAAATAATTTTCTGGCCTCTTTCTTCAATTTTCTTGACAGATAGTAAATTGTGTGTTAATGTATCACACAACAAAACATTTTCCAATTTTACTTTCTTGCCTTTATTTGTCTCCAATAAAAGTGTCCCTTCTTTGTGAGCTGTTACCACCTCTCCTTGTTTAGCTACTTTGATCTTCTGGTTTACTGACCTGGATTCTATCAGAAAACTGTCCATTTCTTTAGTAACAAGATGGTTAGTGGCTCCACTGTCTACTATGAAATTAACTACAGACATTTCATGTAGATTTGCTTCAGGGATTGACTCGATAGATGTCATAAAGACAAGTTCGTCATCATCTTCGGCCACATTGCACTGTTTATTTCTTTGTTGTTCCTCTCTTTTGCGCTTGAGACACTCAGACTTTCTATGGCCCTTCTTACCACAGTAATAACAATTAAACTGAAACTTCTTTGAAGGAGGTCTTCTACTTTCTGCTGTAAAAACTTGTTGAGAAATACCAGCCTCTCCTCTCAGTTTATTTTGCCTAACTTCTTCCATAAGTAGTTTACTCTTGACAAAATCTATTGTAACTTCACTTATGTTCTGACAAAATAAGATGTCAATGGCTGTGGTCACAGAGTGGTAAGTTTCAGGCATAGCAGACAAAAGCTGAGTAATACTTTCACATTCACTCAAATGTCCACCGCAATTTTTTAATTCTTGAACTGTTCTTTCATATTCAACTAGGAAATCATTCAATGAACTAGTTCCTATATATTTCATGCTTCTTAACTTACTTTGCAGTTGTACTTGCATAGCAATGCCCTGTTTCTTGTATATACCACTCAGTGTATCTAAAATTCCTTTTGCAGTTGTTTTTGACTTAACCAAGTCCAAAATATTGTCAGCAATACACTGAATTATTAAATTCCTAGCTTTCAAATCCTTTTTTTTGAAGCTTGCTAACCTGGTTTCATCTTCTGTTGGAGGTTCCTGTGTTAAGACATCCAGCACATCGTAATGCTCGAGTAGGAGCTTTAACCGGAATTCCCAATTGGAAAATCCATTTCCGTCAAATGGTTTGACTGTCCCGATATTGCTATTCTGATTGGTTGCCATTTTATTCTTCTATTTTACCGTAGTTTTACACTGGAACATACACGGGAAACCTTCTGCCGATTTGAATAACTTTTACCACTTCAATGGCAATTCTGGGCCCATAACCTGTTCGCAGAGATGCTGCACAGTGGAATAAAACTATCGGTTACTTGAACACACTGTATTAAAAGAATAAAAGTCCAAAAAAGGGTTTATAACACGGTTTCCTCAAGTTCCCTTTTTTATATTATAATGCCACCAAAACACACTAAGTCAAAGTCATTAACATCATATAAGTCATATGTCATCTGTGACACTAATGACATTTCACATTCATATACTTGCAGAATTGTATTCCTATTTCTACACTGTCTTCAGTTTCTTATTTTCTTATTAGACCATTAATATTTCTCAGTTCCTTGTAAACATGCTACCAATTGTTATGCATTTTGTGAAGGAAATAGGATGGGACTTTAGGATGTGTTGATGGAACTCATATAGCCATAACACCACCATTCCATCATGAACAGCTTACACCTCAAAAACAACAACTAATAGATGCATTAACACTTTGACTAAAAACCCCCCAACCAAACCTTATTGACACAATGTTGACACTGACGAGCATAAAGGTTAAAAAACGAAACATTTGTATTTTAGGAAACGACGGAAAAGAAAGATTGACAAATACAAAATTTCATAGCCCCAAGAGAGATAAAATCATAGCAAGACCTCATTTGGTCTTTCTATTTTGCACAACCCGAATAGCTACGTAGAGAGTACCATATATTACAATAGAGAAGGGTTTTCTATGACAGCAAATACATTTCCTTGCTATTCGTTAGAGAGTTCGCCTTCAGGAATGCGTCAGGTCAAAAGGTGGAATTTCAAAAACATGTCGCCGGGTGCAATAAATAATAACAATTTCTTCCTGCAACTGCAGGCAATAAATCACTTTTGCTTGGGGTCAAAAAGGTGAGAATTTGTGGCGACAGAAAAATTCCTTAGCAATAGAAATATATCCCCGCTTCTGGATTAACGACGCTGGCCAATTAAATCTCTTAGAGGTTTGGCTTCGGATTAGTCAGGGTTTTCTCTTTTTCATTTAATCGTTGTGTCTTGTAGTGTTCAGACGTGCCGTGCCTCAAATTAATTCCGTAAGTTCTAATTTAATTTTGATTTCAATTTTGACTTTAAGAAATAAACAAAAGAAAATTGCTAATGTTTTCCCGGGGCATCACAATTGGAGTGCGCTCGACCAAAATCATGTTATGCAAAAATGTCAAAAATTTTCCATTTGGTACGTTCGAAATCGGGAAAAGTAGTGCTGCAGAGATAATGGGGTCATCAACTATAGTCCAATTTTCAGTTCAAAACAATAATATTGTAAAGTTTCCTGTTTAAAAATTTGTTTTAACTGATAATTTTAAACTTTAGGCTACTAGTTTTTTTATAAAAAACTGATTAAATACTAAATTGTGCTTGGCACACCCCTGTGCGTGACGTATGTATGGGACAATTCAATATGCTAACGTAGGTGGAGGAATTCTACATTCATAAGTACGTTGTGGGAAATCTGAGAGAGAAAGAGAGAACTGTGCCAACTGTCGGTAGTGTCAGTACTGTCAGTTTTCAGTGCTTTCATTGTCGACTGGCGACTGCTGATATCCGACGTACGTTCATATAATCTATTTCGCTCGTGGATCTCTAAGCTGAAAAGAAACAGCGGACACCGTTTTACGTCAAAAACTAGTCCCCTTAAGCGTAAACAAGGGCGGACATCGTCCGCCGGGCCGACGATATAGCTATAGTCAAATTTTTACCCTTTGAGAATGACGTCATGAATGAGGTCATGTGTACATTGTTTATCGTAGTTGTGCAATGGGTGATGCGGTGAGGGTTACGTCATAAAAATAGAATTTATGGATGAATGTAGAGAAAGTCGGAAACTAATGATTTACGAGTGGGGGAGGAGGGAGAAGAGATACTGCAGAAGATGCATTGCAATAGATTATAGCTCTGTTAGATTAAATTATTCAGTCGAAGTAATTTCACGGTTAAGTAAGGTAGTCCAAATCGATTAATTGTTATTAAAATTGTGACTTCCAGTGTTGGTTGTGCACGTGTGCCATTTTCACATATTGTAAGTATTTTTTTCATGTCAACATTTTATAAAACTTGATATTTAAATAATCTGGAGGTATCTAGTTTTTATTACATGGTACTAGGTATCTGTTGGGTCTAATGGTAGCCCCTACGACTACTGTCACTGCTACTGTCATAATTTTAAATTAATTAAAAATAAATTAAATTTCAATGTGTTCAAATGACGGTCAATTTACAATTATTTGATCGTATTTTATAGTTTTTCGTAATATCTAATAAAGTTTGTTTGGAAATTGTATTAAATCCAATCAAGGTGCATCATATCATATCATTTGATTTAATTATCTGCCATGATGTTTGCCTGTTGTTTGTTGTGTTGTATTTACTCATAAATGTAATTATTACACTGTTATTATGGTTATCATACTACATTGTAAACAGTTAAACAGAAAAATGTTTGTGGACCCCTGCTTACGAATTGTGAACCCCCATTTTTTTGTCACGCCAACGTAGACCCCTGAACCTCAACTGAGTAATCTAATTGTGAATAAGCAACAAAATATGTAACAAAGATCCTAGCTGCTGAAGTTTGAAATTAGCCACTTTTTGTTGCACTGTGTGAACTGGTGTTGGATATGCATTAATGAACGTTTTGTCCTGAAAACCGAAGGACCGAAAGACTGCGGCAGGACTCTCTCCCCCTCCCCCATCCCTTGTTACTCGTAAATCAATAAGTTTATTGATCAATAAGTTTATTGATTTACCCAAAGACATTAATATATACTAACGTACTAACGTATATAGACCTGCCCCTTTTCTATCAAAGTTTGTGCCAAGATGATATGTCACATTATAAACGGCATTTAACACATCTTTTACCCCACCAAAATTTGAGTCAATTATGTAGGCAATGTTGCCCGTTTGTGCAACTACGCTGACAAGTAATACACAGTTATAAGAGACGAAAAGAAAGACGGAATTAGTCTATAGCGAAAGTCTTACTGTAAAAAAACTTTCGTGTGTATTTTTTCTACACATTTGTTCTGCATATTAATATAAACGGGTATTTTAAAATTTACATTGTAAAATATGATTTGGCCTCATAAACTGCGAAAACGTTGTAAGAAACGTGGCAACGGAGCAGAACACGACTATACAAAGCTGACCAATGGGGAAGCTCCTAGCTGGTGGTAGTATTTCTAGTAAATTGCGGCCATGTTGAAAGTGCTTTGTTGTGATTTGCATTTTGATAGTGTGACCTGGTATTTCCAAATAGTTTGTAAAAATATTTCTCAATTTTCAGTAAAAAAATAAATAATATTAGCAATATATTTAACCCTATATGATATAAGATGCACAATTCAGTTTTCCGCCACTGAATTCCACTTCGGACTATAAGGAGAGAGACAACAACCTAAAACAGGTGTTAGCACAGACCCATCCCCACCCGCCGTTTGTTCATTCCCTACTTTCGGCTGCAACGGATGGATACAAAGAGGTGTATGCTTAAAAATTATCTGTATTTATGAATGACTAGACAGGTCTATCCTAAGATATTAATGTCTTTGGATTTACCGTATCCACAAAATCTATTATTAAACTTGCATTGATGAATCATAAAATTATACATAAATCGTATTGACCCAGTGACGTAACCCTCACCGCACGCACTGCACAACTAAGATGAACCATGCACACATGACCTAGCTACATCTAAAACTTTGTTTGTAAACTGATTTGTGTAAACTTAACAGTAACAATCCAACAGTGGTTCAGGTGCTGACAACGCTAATTAAAGCCAAAAATACCTATCAACTAACGTTTATTCTCTTCGTACGGGTCGGATGCGATGCATGACAGGTCAAGGGTGTAATGCAGAAAGTTAAAAGCCACGCAATGCAATGAAGGTTACAGGTACAGGGTGATTGATTCAATTTTGACCTTCTCCTTAACTTCCTTATTTTTGATTTTAGCAAAAAACTTTAAATACAAAACTAGTAGATATTTAGGTCCACTTTATTCTTAGATAAATAGTTATTATACAGGGTGTCCCAAATTTGAGTAACAAACCAAACTTATGTTTTTTTAAATACAATGACCAACTTTTTATACGTTATTTGAATTTTACGTCAAATTCTAGGCCTAGCTGATGTAAAATGTCTGTATTGATATTCAACTGTTTCCGAAACAGCGTCTATTACTTTAGCCAATGTTGCTCGACTATGTGATTAAGGGTTAATTTAGTTACTCAAATTTTGGACACCCTGTATAATAACTGCTTATCTAAGAATAAAGTAGACCTAAATATCTACATATAAATTGATACAAGTTTTTTTACTAAAATCAAAAATAAGGAAGTTAAGGGGGTGGTCAGAATTCAATCAATCACCCTGTACAAGATGATTGAAAGTGAATTACGGGGACAATGCAGGTCCGTGAAAATAAACCGTCCTAGTGAAAATAAACGAAATCAATAGGGCCGTAAAATGGCCGGACTGGGGAAATTTCACAAACGCCCGGTCTATCGAACCATGTAGCGTTTGTGTGAAGCCTTCAGAAAACAGCAGTACGGGGTAAAGGGGGCGGTTCGGTACTAACAAGTAGTCCCGGTAACAAGGGGGGAACACCCGGTCTATCGAGCCTCGTTGTTCAAATAACAGGTGCACAGTGCACTAGGAGGGCTAGCCACCAAATTAGCTTTAAATCATTAAACAGTTGAATAACTTACTTTTATAAACGCTTATAAATCAAAATAATATACCAGTTCCGATCTTGGTCCTGTTATCGTTTTGTAAACGTTTCTGAAACATTTCGTCCACAACTAGTTTATAGCAGGGTTAAAACTGTGTTATTTAGCACTAGAGTATTATATAAGTAACAACTATAAACTTATTTTAGAAAATGTCCATAGAGCGAATTAAAAATCGGTTTTATTAAATGTCCCTGATCATACAATACTGCTGCAGACTTTATATTTATTTTACCTACAGCATTTAAAAAATTGTTATGTAATAGAGTAAACTCTCTATGCTTATAGACCCTCTATTATACACTTATAAAACTAAATTATCGACTTAAACACAAATTTGTTGTTCACTTTCACTTTATAAAACTAGATCTACATATTGTACTCAGACTTCATATTGTTTTAGTAGTTCATGTGTATGGTTTAAAAATGTCGAACTTTGCCACTTTAAGCCAATGGAAGAAAATAAAAAGAAGTGGTGGGTTTCGCAAAAAAGTTAAAAACTATTATTCAAGAATTTTAAGCAGTGACAATAATTGTAGAACGGGGTGGTCGACAAAAGAAGAAAATAATCTAAGTGATAAAAACAATCTCGAAAATAGGTATACAGGGTAATTCAAATTCGACCCTCATCATTGGGATCTCAGAAACCATAAGAGATACGAGAAAGTTTAAATTGGGGCAAAGTTGCGCAATTTAAAGATCAACCAAATGCTGTTTTAAAAATGTCGATTTTCCGAGTACTTCCGAAGATATCCGAAAAAAACTGAAAATTGATTTTGAAATTGATTTGAAAATGATTTTTTGTTTTTATTTATTTCTAACCTTATTTGAAGAGATATCCGAAAACTAAAAGCATCTTTTCATTGCCACTTTTTCCTAGCTATTCGATGATGGAAATTTGCCACACGACGTTTCGTTTTTTGTCAGTCGTCATCAACTTTCTTTTTTCTTATGGGCGCCATATTGGATTTTTAGCCCACCAATTAGTACGTTTTATTCTGATTTTAGTGATGTATAATAACTTATGATTTGCTTCATAAATAACAAAATAATTCAATAAAAACTATTTTTACTTTAGTTTTGGCTTTGAGTTGTAATGAAGTTACTAATTTTTTGTTAATATGTAGTATTAGATTTAAGAAAACAATGCGCAGCCTCACACGCTTAAGGTACAATGCGTCTTCGCGACAGAATGGTGAACGCACCGTCGCGATTGATAAAGGTTCAGCGCGCAGCCGCGGTAGCGTTAACGAAGCAACATCGCGCCGTCGCGACTCGCGAGCTGGTAACCAGGTAATGCGCCGCGCGCTACACTGATCAGTTCGTCAGTTAGTTAGTTCATCCCGGACCATCGCATCGACTAGTGACTACCGACCGACGCTTCAACCAGCTGAACGGTAAATTTTATTGTTCCTGGTTCCTGGGGCCCCTGGGGGCAAGCTTTGAAGGGGAAGGTATTTCGGAATCGTTTCCTTCGGACCGCCAGTACAGGATGTTATAACACTGCTGGTTAACTCCGAGGGCCACGACTCCGAAAACCACTCGGTGATTTGAGTTGTTTCCTCTGGACTGCCAGTACCGGATGTTATAACACTGCTGGTCAACTCCGGAGGCTACAATCTCACTATCACCTAGGTATTTCCGAACCGTTTCCTTTGGACCGCCGGTACTGGATGTTATAACACTGCCGGTTAACTTCGAAGGCCACGGCTCCGAAATCCTGTAACCAAACCTGAATTCACCCAGGTCTTTCCGAACTGATTTCTTCGGACTGTTAGCTCCGGCCGATTCTTTGACCCTTCTATGCCCCCAGAGCACAGTTTTCATACCGTCCGAATCCGTCATTCATACCGTAACCGTCTGTTTACCCTGGCTGGGAAAACCGTTTCGATACTGTCTTAGTTCTCCGTACCGTTCCCCGTTCGGAACACTAGGTTGTGTTGTCCGTTTGTTTTCCGTTTCAAAGTTACCGTATTAATTTTGTTAAGGATATCCAGGTCCGACTGTACCGTTTATTAATTTGAACACGAGGCTGTGTTGTTCTCTGTTTGTTCATTTGTGCTAGAGTTTTTAAGTAAGGATATGAATGATTGTTAACTGTTAGTTTTCCTGGTTAACACGACTTGTTTAGTTTTGCTGACAACCCTGTGTTTCCTTATTTTTGTCCCACTCCCTTCATCCATTTACAGATAAACGTGAACTCTGTCTTCGACTGTGTAAAAGCTCCCCAGGTATACGAAGCGAGTTCCTTAGTTACGCTTCTTCAAATAAAACTAAGGTGGCGCCCGAGTTTCGAAGCACCTACCCCTAGGTGTGGCAAAAACCGTACCAGGACCGGTACGTAAAGGCGGTTACAAATTGGCGCCCAAGAGCAGGGACCGGTTTTCTGATTTTAGTAACAGACCGTTTTTCTGATTTGAGTGAGGGACCGTGTTTCTGAATTTGCCGTTTTTCCGTTTTTACTAAAAGCCGATCTCTGTCTACGGTGAATACCGAACAAGAATTGCCGACCACCACTTCAGGCTTGCCTGTGTCCGTCCTTTCCGTTCTCGATTCTCAAATTACGTACATAAACCAGCTCAAGAAGGATGGGCTTATTGTGGAACTTTCGAAGATGGGTTTAAGCACAACTGGTACCGTTGATACTTTGAGAAAGCGATTGACTGCTTATCTGAAATGTGAAGATGTACCGCAGACCGTTAAGTTGACTCCTTCTGCACTCCCCAGTATCGTCACCGTATCTACCGCTCCGACAACCCCTTCTCTTACTCTTCCTTCTACCACAACCGTGACATTTACAACCTCTTGTGGTATACCGTCAATTTGGTCCTATTTACCGAACCTATCCGTTAACTCTTCCGCTACCGCTGCTTTCCAAACTACATTGCAACCCTCCGCTATTCAAACCGCATTCAATCCTGAAGTAAATCACACCGAAGTACCGAGGTATTCACCGCTACCGTTTTCAAATTGCAAGTCAGCCGTAGAACCGAGTCAACACTCGTATAGCCCGGTATATTTAAAAGTCGAGGACTGGCAAATTTTCTTTAGTGAACAAGATGACCCGGTTGCCTTCCTGGAACGACTTTTAGAGATATGTGATTCTCGAGGAATTAATCCTGATCTACTGTTGCCTCAACTGCCGATTTTATTACGAGGTAAACCTGCACTTTGGTTTCGTAACAACCGTCACCGTTGGAGTACATGGAAACAATTTGCATCCGATTTTCGCTCATTTTATTTTCCGTTGAATTATATCGACGACTTGGAAGCCCAGATTAGTCGCCGTTTGCATCGTTCTGATGAAACCGTTAATAATTACATCACAGAACTTCAGACTTTGATCCGACGCCATGGAGACATAAGTCCAGAGCAAGAAGTGAGATGGTTATACCGAAATCTGTTACCGCAGTTCCGACAAATGATCCGACGTACGGATTTTTATGATGTCTTCACGTTGTCTCAACAAGCTCGAGAGACTGAAAGTTTATTGAACGAATTACAACATACTCAAGCTTGTAGTGTTCCGCCCCGTTAATCATTTTTGCAAAGAGAAGCCGAAACAGAGCGACCGATCAGACCGTTACCGCGACAACATCACCGAGAGTCCCGAGAACAAAGACTCTCAATGACAGAAAGAAATAACCGTCAAGAAACAACCGAACAAACCAGAAATTTTCCCGTTGAGAACCGTGTCACTACCGGTTAATGGGCCGTTTTAAAAAATGTCATTATTTGACAGTACTTGTCAAACACGATAATTCGGACGATCATTAGAGCGTCAATCACAGTTAAAAATGTATCTAGAAAAGAAACCCCCGCAGAAAATGTTATTATTATACAAGCATTGCTGAACTATTTAGGTTAATCAGAAAAATAGATTTGTTAGCATTATCTCTAACTTAAAAGGCTCATTTATGTTTCCATGAGAAAAATAATCATTTTAGGAACTTCATTTTTTGCCAAATTTCAATTTTTTATAATGTTAAGTGCAAGTTTATAGTTATTTATAGAGCAAGTGACTTAAACCATTTTTTATTCATTTATATTTGTTCGAGTGAATAAACCGGTTTAAGTCACGTGTTTTATACAGTATTTTATTAAATTTCGACTTCTTATATTAAAAAAAAAACTAAAATTACAGTTCTATTAAATTTGCACCGCGCCCCGTAGATGTAACATTGATATTTGTTTGTTTACATCTGTAAATAGGCGAATGTCATTAAGAGTGATTTAATAGTGATTTATACAGCAAGTAACTTTAACCATTTTTTATTCACGAAAAGAACAACAAGGTCCACAAGTGTAGCGAGTGGCCTAAGCTCTTCGAGTGAATAAACCGGTTTAAGTCACGTGTACACTTTTGTGACTAAGTATGTTCATGTCAATTGCGTGTGACAAGTACTACCAAGTAATCTTCATAAAACGTCTCATTAACTCAAAGATAACTAAGGTAAAATTAGTTTTTATTGAATTAATTATGTTGTTATTTATGAAGCAAATCATAAGTTATTATACATCACTAAAATCAGAATAAAACGTACTATTTGGTGGGCTAAAAATCCAATATGGCGCCCATAAGAAAAAAGAAAGTTGATGATGGCTGCCAAAAAACGAAACGTCGTGTGGTAAATTTGAATCCATCATCGAATAGCTGGGAAAAAGTGTCAATGAAAAGGTGCTTTTAGTTTTGGAATATCTCTTCAAATAAGATTAGAAATAAATAAAAACAAAAAATCAAATTTTCAGTTTTTTTCGGATATCTTCGGAAGTACTCGGAAAATCGACATTTTTAAAACGGCATTGGGTTGAGCTTTACATTGCGCAACTTTGCCCCAATTTAAACTTTCTCGTATCTCTTATGGTTTCTGAGATCCCAATGGTGAGGGTCAAATTTGAATTACCCTGTATATTCTGATCGAAAGTGTTTAACGAGCGAGCCTCCTTTAAGAGATAATGAGCTGGTGACTCCAAATGAAGAACACCATCAAACAGTAACAACTGATACGTGCCTAGAAGGTGATTTAGACTGTAGTGTAGAAGATCCCATTTACGGTCCCGCAGAAGTGGAAAAAAATGCAGAATTTAGAAAAGCTATAAGATTTTGGGCCATAAAATAGGGTTCTTGAACATTTTTTTTTTTTGCTTTAATCGGCACTATAGGGGTCAAATACAAAGCTTTAACATTCCCTTTTTTTTTTAATTTCCGTTTAATGCCAATAATCGACATAAAACAATTATGCGTTTGAAACGCCCGCCGAATCGTGTGACGTAGATAACCCGTATGAGACAACGTTGCCAAAATTCAGTGCAGTACAATTTTGAGAATTCTGGACTTCGACTTTGACTTTGTACTAGTGATAGTATTATTCTCTATGCTCGGTGCTGAAGTGAAGTGGAGCTAGAGCAGATTGGCGTAATGGCGTATTCGTATTGTCAATTTGTCCTTTATTGTCGTGTCTCTTAGTTGTTTGTTGTGTGTTTCCTCTGTGTTCCTTTTGAAATTGAGTTATTATACGGTTACTGTTAATTTTCCTGTTATTATCAAGTGACAATTATCGTATTATACCTTGTATCTAAACATGAGTGGAGAATATAAGTGGTGTTTGATGTCGTCCTGCAGCAACACTTCCATCAAAACACCAACCAAAGAATTTTTTCAAATCCCTTCAAATAGAAGCACAAGATTGTTGTGGATAGCGGCAACTGGACGTGATTCGCAACAAATTGCCAGAAAGTCTTTATACATCTGTGAAGATCACTTTGACGTAAGTACATTTTAGGTAATATAGACTTAGTTTAATCCTTGGTTGAATCTAATTTAAACTGATACTATTAAAGGCCCCTACTCCTACCAGAAATTTTGTAGAAATATTTTTACTCTATGTTGTACTTTATTGTAGCTGCCAAACGATATGGAGAACTACATGGAGTGGAAAATGATGAAATGCAGAAAAAAAATGAAAAAAACTGCCATCCCGCGATGCAACCTTCCACAGAGTTTATCCCTCTCCTCATGTGATGTTTTGGCTTCTAATTCAACGAGTAGTGCACTCACAAACACACAACAAGAGGAAGAAGTTCCAAGAAAAGTGGCAAAATTTCAAGAAGCAAGTGAAGTAGTTCCAGTAAGTTGTACCACTTTTCAAAGTACATCAGCTTGCTTAACTGTTTGTGATCAAAACACACCGCCACTTGCATCCCAGTTACAGACGGTTCATAAAAGTGAGCAAGTTTTATATAAACCTCACTATAAGAGCAAAGCTGTTCAAGTTGCACCACATTGTGTGAATAAGTTGAATTCACCTATAAAAATTTTGACAAGAGAACAAGCTACTTCTCCAATCAAACATTTAGAAGAGAAGCCAAATAAACGGAAAGTTAGTGGTAAACCTAGAAAATTGCACTTTTCCCCCAGTTTGTCACAGCCTTCATCAAGTACATCTTCACCTCCAAACATTTCCACATCGGAAGAAATTCCAACAAGTGAGAGTGACGCTTATTTGATAAGGGAAGAAAATATTTCCCAGTTGGCATTGCAATCAACTATGGTTAAAATAAATAGGCATCCCAAGATGTACTTAGGTATTTCAAAGGAGTTGATGTGGTTCATTGAGGAGGTCAAAAAACAAACTGCCTTAAAAGAAATAAATATACATATCACTTTGATGAAAATCAAAACCGGACGTACATTTATTCAACTTGCAGATGACTTTGGACTAAGTGAAAGTTCAGTAAGCAAGATATTCAAAGAAGGAGTAGTTTTGATGGGTCCCTTATTAAAAAAACTAATTGTATGGCCTTCTAGTGAGTCAATACAAGCTCAACTTCCTCTACCATTTAGAGCGCGGTTTGGAAGTGTAGAGAGCATTATTGACTGCTTTGAAATAGAAATTCATAAACCTGTAGATCCTGTTAAACAAGCACTGACATGGTCAGAATATAAAAAGGCAAATACTTTAAAGTATTTGATTTCTTGTACGCCAGATGGAATAATAAACTTTATTTCAAAAGGATTTGGTGGCCGTACCACAGATCAATGTGTTTTAGAAAACAGTGGCTATTTAGAAGTTTTAAAACCTGGAGTAGTTGTGATGGCGGACCGGGGGTTTAAAAACATTGAGAAACTACTCCTTGAAAAAAATTGTACCTTAGTGCGTCCGCCCAGTGTTTCCAGCGATGCTAAGCTGTCAAAGGAGGAAGTGATGGCCACAAAAAGAATTGCTAGCTTAAGAATACATATTGAACGTGTCATTCGCCGAGTGAGGGAGTTTAACTTTTTAAGGCCACATTCTTGTTTACATTCTAAGTTAATTCCCTTAACTGACCATGTTGTAAACATAGCTTGTGGATTAGTAAATTTACAAGATCCTTTAATAAAAGAATAATCATTAGTTTTGTTACACATTATTGTGATATTACCTAAATTTATATAAACATGTGTCTTGTTGTAGTGGATAGCACTGTGTCTTTTGTACACGTAATGTTATATTTGATAGATTATGTAGTTTTTATGCTAAATAAATATTATTAATTTTTTTCTTTTTCTAGTTATTCAAATAGAATAATTTAATTTTCAAAAATGATTTTTTTATTTGCAGCAAGGAAGTGGTTCTAATGTTTCCAGGTTAGCCAATTTACTACTACAATATAATTTTATTTTGTATTATTAAACTAACAACCCCAAACCCTTTAATAGCTTTAATAAAAAAGAAAACAAAATTAAGATCTCTACAAATGTATTTACAAAAATATCAGAAAGAGAAAAATCAGAAATACATACATACTCTAAAGTCAACAAAACTAACCAGCTAATGTTTTTTAAAACTACTAAGTAAAAAGGGAAATACATTCTCTTTCCAAAATGCTTCTGCTGCTTCTATTAAATTTTCAGTGAATTCTTGATCGTAGTCCACATACAACAAACTCACTTTTCCATTAGTTTCAAAAAATGGGTCTGCAACACAAAAGATACCTTTTTGTTTTCCAAAAAGGTGCATTTGCAACTGTATTTGTGCTTTACATTTATTCACAATTTCTCCATTCTTAATGTACAAACACACTGTTTTTTCTTTTGAAGGACACTTTATTTCCAACACATATTGTTCAGAGATTCCATCTGGTGATGCCCCTAGAAGTGGATGTCCTGGTGATATTAGCAAGCCTGTTGCTTTAAAGTTGATGTTTGTCAGTTTCTCAACTGTCTGCAAAACTTTCTTTTCCAATAGTTTTCCTCTTTTCATAGCATTGGTCTCTTTAATTTTAATTCCACCAGTTACAGATTCTATAAGTGAACCAGGGGCTGTTTTGCATTTCGCAAATTCATAGATTTTTGATGCAGTAACTCGAGCATATCTTAAGTCATGCCACAACTTTGAATCTGACTGCTCAGTTGTCATTATGCAGGCTTTTTGACATACATCAATTGACATTTGTGTACTTGCAAAGTTGCAAAATGCATCTGCATCATTATTACCACTTTTCTGTAAAAAAAGTACCACCAATTTATGGATACTAAGTTGCTTTTCAGTTGGTTCTTCTGAGTAGTGTTTGAGCAGCTGCATTTGAGATCCTGTTTCCTTAGCCTTCTGAATAACTGAAGACAAGAACTCATCAGGATTTGATTTTGGATTTACTTTTCCAGCTGAGGCACCAAAATCATCAAGTGTGATGAATTTAATGCTTGATCCAACAGAGGCCAATGTTGATTTTTTCCAGTAACATTTTACTTCTGTTGGTGATGGTTCTTCACTTCGTCTGTGCAGCCACATTAGGAAAGCAATCATATGTTTACAGCCTCCTAATAAACAAAATTAAATTATAAATAAATACTTGATAAAACATTAAGTAAAAATACCGGAAGATGCAGCACAGTCATGACAAACACAGCTAATAACTTTTTCTGCTTGCTCATCCAGAGTGATGGTTTGACTGTAAGATTTCCCTCTTACTTTGTGCTCCGGACATATTTTTCCTTTGACTGTACATATGTTAGCTTCCCGCTTTATTTGCACATACCCTATCGCAGAATCACCATAATTTTGCCTCCCAGCACTAAAACCAATATTGTTATTATTATGTTATTTTACAAAGTGCACCTTTCTACATATAACTGAATTATTTATTTTATTGTATTATTACCTTTCAGCTTTAACCCCACGAATTTCAGCACAGTGAAAAACATCACTTTCTGCAAAAAAATTTGCCACCATAACAGCATCCACTGTAGGTAGATTCCGTGAATCGGCTTTCACAAACCCTAACTCGGTCATGTTTAAAAAAAAATTAAAACAGTTGAACTCAACAGCACTAAACTCCTTCAAATTCAAAACAAAACCAAATTACCAAACACGAGACACAAACCGCAAAACGGCAAGGGCATGTCAAATGTCAGTACTCATTACTGTCAAAAAAATAGTATAATTTTATGTTGCAACGTTGTCGGATTGTCTTCTAATTCTTAATAATTTGTGTTTTTCATAGAATTGTAATATTTACGAGTTTTTCAATTTATGGTAAATAGTTTTATTTCTCTTTTGTACTAAAGGAAAAGACGTAGTTTTATAACTGACATCTCAGATATAAAAACTTCATAATATACCCACCCACACATACTTGTTTGAGTTTCTGTTAACTGCATTTTCTAATAAATATGGCAACATAGCTCAAACCTGAAATTATTTTGAAATTGTACTAACTGTATGCGGTGTGAATAGGCAACGTTTTACGGGTCTGTTACGTCAGGCCCATCATAATTGATTTTGCGCGGGAATAAAGTATGAAAATTTGTAGGATTTTCATTTCAAGATATCTTCACTATAACATAAAAAAGAAAATTAATATTTTGGGGTGGGGTTATTTTAATGACGTACTACTCCCTAAAATACAAAATGT
Source organism: Ips nitidus (assembly GCA_018691245.2). Taxonomy (NCBI): domain Eukaryota; kingdom Metazoa; phylum Arthropoda; class Insecta; order Coleoptera; family Curculionidae; genus Ips; species Ips nitidus. Next base: position 13,081,857 of record CM042789.1, on the reverse strand, counting down.
CTATAAATATTTTCTGTGCAAGAACCCTATTCAACGTACCCCACCAGACGTTGAAATCACTATTTGAAAATATAAATAGCAGGTTTCCTAGCACTCTACCTCACGACCCAAAAACTCTTCTAAAAACATATCAAACAGTTATAATAACAAAAGTTGGGAATGGAAATTATTGGCATCACGGTTTAAAGAGAAGTTTAAGACAGATTTTTTTGCATACATCCACAAGTTTCAACATGCCCAAAACAATTTCTTGTAACATTAATATGGATGGTTTACCCATATACAAAAGCAGTAAGTTTGAGTTTTGGCCAATACTTTTCAATATTCACGAGTTACCTTCTTTGAAACCCATGGTTATCGGCATATATTGCGGTAAAGGAAAACCTTCAGATTTATTTGCTTATCTGCCACCTTTTGTTGAAGAAGCCAGAATTATGCTTCAGGAAGGATTAGTTGTCAATAATTCGAAGATAACTTTCAAAATACGTTGTTTTATTTGTGATTCTCCAGCTAGAGCTTTTATTAAAGGTGAGTGAGCTCTAGGTTTATAAAATTAATTGTAGAGTATTATCATTTTGTTTTTCTTAAAGGAGTGACCAATTTTAATGGAAAACAAAAATGTCTTAAATGTACTACAATTGGAGAATACTCAAATATATCGCATACGGTTTGCTTTCCTAGGATGAATTGTGAAAAACTAACAGATGCCGGTTTTAGAGCAAAAATATACGGAACACATCACAAACATGATACTCCATTAATTTTACTGCCAATCGATATGATGAAAGACTTTCCTGTTGGCGACTCCTTACACCTAATTGATCTCGGTTTAATGAAAAGATGCCTAATTGGACGGAGAGACGGCAGTTTTGGTACTTACAAGACTAAATGGTCCGCCAGAGATATTGAAACGGTTACTCAGTTTTTAAGAAATTGTAAAATGCCATCAGAAATTCACAGGTCTCTGCGCGGCCTTGATGTATTATGTCACTGGAAAGGTACAGAATATCGCACATTTTTATATTATTTAGTAGTTATTCTTAAAGAAGTGTTACCTTTAGATGCATATCAACATTTTTTTAAATTTTTTTGTGCTATTACCATATGTTCCTCTAAAATTTATAGTAACTTTTTTGATTTAGCTGAAGTATTGCTCAATTCTTACTTAGAATATTTTCGCGACACTTATGGTGAAGACTATATCAGTAGTAACGTTCATAATTTGAGCCACTTGATCGATGAAGTCAAAACATTTGGCCCTTTATCCACTTTTAGTTCATACCCCTTCGAAAGTAGGCTATATCAAATTAAAAACCTGCTGAGGTACTGCACCACTGCACAAGTTGCAAAAAGAATAAGTGAAATTGTACAATGTGAAAATCCTGGTTGGAACGAATATGCACGCAGTCATAATAATCTTAGTTATCCGGTTTTAAAATGCAAAAATCCAAATGATGGATTTTTTTATAAAGTTGATTTCAAGTATTATATTTTAACTGGAGATGAACGTAACAGGTGGTTTTTCATTATCTGCAATATTGTCTTCACCCAAACATGTGTTGCGAATCTTTTCTTGCATACTCCATGCTTCTTTAATGTCTTCATTTTTATCTGGTGTTATGGTGTTATCATTTTTATTAACACCTGTGTCATAGCCATTTGAGCCTTCACTTGGACCTTGAATAGTCGCAACTTTGTTGTCCTTTTTATACTCCAAGTTTTTCGGCCTTCTTTTCACTGCAGAATTTCTAACCATATTGCTTTCATTTCTTCTTGTCGAATTTCGAACAACGTTCTTAAAGAAATCTTCACAGTCTTTTAAAGTGAAATCACGATCAGCGAGGTGAATAACTTTAAAAAACATAGTTATAACATTTTTATACATTTTAAATGGAATTTTTTCTTTTTTATCACGGGCGCCGCCGGCCCAAGAACAAAACGTCATTAGGTTTCTGGAAAAAACTCTATCTACCAATGTGTAGCAATTATTTATTCCTATTCCTTTTCGACCACACATGTAGCTAAGTTTCTCAACATAGTCATCCATTGTGGTTTTGTTTTGTAATTTTCGTTCTAGTTCATTCAATTCGTCAACAGTATTTAGTTGCTCAATACTAGGTACACTTTCAACGTCTTTTTGTTTCGAAGGCAAGAACGGCCTACTAGAAGACGCAGTTAAATAATTTCCCAATTTGTCTAGAGATGCCTGGTTGGTAGCCAATTGCTGAATTATCACATCTTGGTTATTTTTCTTTGCTACATCTTTTAGTTGCGACATAATGATAGCTTGATGTTGCAAAATTAAATCTTGATTTGCTAAAATCAAATCAGGCTTCGTTTCAATTTGTGATCCTGTCGCATAAATGTTGGGCTTACTGATGCCCAAAATAGCTATTAAGTGGACTGTATATTTTATAATTTTAATAACACTCTTTCTTAACAAACTGAAACTATATTTAATAAAAAAACTTGGCGGGAAAGCTCCAGACCACCAACTGGCTTCTTCCTCGTACACTTATTGTTAAACAATTAGTGTTACATTCAAGATGGCCACCCTTGGCGCGTTGTACACGTGACATATTGGGGAGGGAGTAGTTGATACTGTTTATTCTAACCGCAACATATACCGCCCCCCTTGAAAGGCATTGCATACTTTCAACGCTAATATTACTTAAAAGCAAAACAACAAACATTACTAAATCTAAATAGCAAAACTATGCTAAATATCAAAATACCACAAAAAATTGGAGAAGCACTACTTTCAATTGGTAAAATTGAGATTTTTGTGATCGCTCTTTTAAAAACACCTTTAGATGTTAGCACTGACACTACTCTCACAACACCGTCTGAACCTGGAAACACATTTATCACTCGCCCCAATGTCCATTTTAAAGGCGCAACATTGTCTTCATGTAGTATTACTAAATCACTAACTCTAACAGACTTATTATTATCTATATGCCATTTAGAGCGACGATTCAAAGTATGTAAATATTCGTCGCTCCACCTAGCCCAAAAGGATTGAACTAACTGATTAAGATATTGATATCTGTTAAGACGACTACATTTAATGTCCATTACATTAGCTTCTGGTAAAGAAAGCATACTTTCTCCTATCAAGAAATGACCCGGAGTTAAAGGTCTTAAATCCTTTGGGTCATTTGACAAAGCACTCAGTGGTCGAGAATTCATGCAAGCTTCAAATGTTAAAAAAGAGTTGCCTACGACCTTTTTCATGTAATTTTTCGCAATTTTTATGTGGGATTCCCATAGTCCCCCAAAGTGTGGGGATCGTGCGGGAATAAAATTCCACTTTACTCCTTCACTACCTAAATCACTACTCAACTTTACATTAGTTTCTTTACTATTTATCACACTGTATGTATGTGTCTTAAGCTCACGATTGGCACCTACAAAATTGGAAGCACAATCAGAGTAAATGTTTTGACATTTTCCTCGACGAGAAAAAAATCTTTTCAGTGCGTTTAAAAAAGCGTCAGCAGTTAAATCAGACACTACTTCTAAATGGACTGCTTTAGTTACAAAACATACAAATAGACACAGATAGGCCTTAAAAATTTTAGAATTGCGAGTTTTTGATGATTTTATATGAAATGGGCCTGCGTAATCAAGACCGCAATTACAAAATGGTCTTTTAGGAATAAGGCGATTTTCCGGTAAGTCACCCATTAAGGCCTGCAATGGTTTAGGTTTTATCCTAAAACATACAATACAGGATCGAAGTTCTCGCTTTATGGCATTGATACCCCCCAATATCCAAAACTTATCACGAATATTTGACAACAAACATTGTGCGCCCATATGCAAATTTCGTCTATGTTCATGTACAATTATTAATTTACTGAAAGCATGAGATTAACTAAAATTATTGGATGTTTTTGGGAAAAAGGTATATTATACCTACTCTCAAAATTCCGTCAGAATCCAAAAAAGGATTTAAAGACAATAATTTACTCTTTGCAATTTTGTTAAAGTTGAAAATTTACTGAAGATATCCATGTCATTGATAAATAATGTAAATGCCTTTTTACTAATACGTCGTTCTGGTATAAGGTCAATACTAAGATCAGTAGGATTGTTACATGGCCACTCACGACAATCTTTTGTCAGCCATAAAGGCCCATGCCACCAGAGATCCGTTGAAATCAATTTAGTGGGACTACATCCACGTGATATTAGGTCGGAAGGATTCTCATCACCTTTAACATGCCTCCACTGAGTGACGTCAGTAGACTGTTGAACCTCAGATACACGGTGAAAAACAAAAACGCTCCACGTAGCTGGTTCTTCTAAAATCCAGGACAAGACTATTTTGGAATCGGTCCAATAACACATGTTGTTTATTGGCACATTTAAAATTTCCATTGTTTTTTTCATGAGTCGACTTAATAACACTGCTCCACATAACTCCAACCTTGGTAAAGTCAGGGACTTTATTGGTGCAACACGAGATTTAGCACAAAGTAAATGAGAAAAAATTAAACCATTTTTATTAACTGTCCTTGAGTATATGCATGCACCATATGCCCGTTCTGATGAATCGCAAAATCCGTGTAACTCAATCACAATCGGATCTTCACATAGAACATGTCTGGTAATACTATAATCATTTAAAATAGGTAATTCATGACAATTCATTTAATTCAGCAGAAACAGGCTGATCCCACGTTAAATTTTCACTCCATAGTCGTTGCATTAGCATTTTAGCTTTTATTATAATTGGACCAATCAAACCTAGAGGATCGAACAATTTGGAAGTGACAGACAAAATAATCCTCTTGGTCACCTTGGAATTCTTTTCCATATTTACTGTATACTGGAGACAATCTTCTTTACTGTCCCATAACACTCCTAAAGTTTTTGAGACTGATTATTCTACTACATAATGTTTGATATCAGTATTATGTATCTCATCTTTTAGCACTTCGGGTTTATTTGAAATCCATTGTCTGAGAATGAAACCTCTGCCTTCCAGTATTTTTGAAATTTCCTTTTTTTAACTGGATAGCCTCCTTGACGGAAGATGCACCTGTTAGTAAGTCATCCACATAAAAATCCTTTTTTATGACTTCACTGGCCTTTGGAAAATTAAAGCTTTCTTCTTCGGCGGCGCTAAAAAGACAACGTATGGCTAAATATGAGGCTGATGTCATACCGTAAGTGACAGTATTTAATCTATAGTGTATTAGGTCTTCATCGGGATTCTGACGCCAAACTATTCTTTCAAGGTCTCTTTGGTTTTCATTTATCCAAACTCTTCGGTACATCTTCTCCACATCGGCTCCTACCACACAAAAATGCTGACGAAATCTGACTACAATAGAGTACAGATCATCTTGAAGTACTCCACAGAAGTGGTCCATTGAAGTGGTCCACATTTTAGTTTATCATTTAAACTAATGCCATCCTTATTCTTCGCACTGGCATCGAAAACAACCCTTAATTTGGTGATATTACTTGATTCCTTTAAAACTGGATGATTTTGCATTAGTACTGTTTAAATCTCAGCTTCAGGTATTCGCGTCATATGGCCCAATTCTTCATATTCAGCCAAGAATTTCACATATTGTGCTTTTAACTTACTGTCAGTTATTAACTTTCTTTCTAATTTTTGAAACCTCTTTAAAGCTACTTCCCTAGTGTCTCCCAAATATTCAATTCCCTCACGAACTGGTAATTCTACTATGTATTGACCATTAGATGCCTTTTTTGTGGAACTTATAAATAGCTCTTCGCACTCAAGTTCTTCACGCTTCCATATCTTAGCGGAAGGCACTTCTTCTACTAATCAAAACTTCTCGATTTGACGCTGAATGCTATTGTTACATGATAAATTACACACTGTTGTTTTCAATTGTCTTGAAGGAACACGCCCTGAAATAATCCATCCTAACTTGGTCTTTTGGAGAATAGGCATTCCATCAGCTACACAAATTTGACCTACAAAAATATTTCAGCCCCTATTATCATATCTATAGGCCCTGGAATGTCAAATGTATCATCGGCCAAATTTATGTTACATGGAATTTTTAATAAAGCCTTATTGATTGGAAACGTTGGTAAATTATGTTATTTGATTTAAAATAACAAATTTTGATTTTTCAAACATATCATTATATTTTGATTTGAAGGTAAGTGTAACTGACTGATTTGATTTTGACACTGAGCCATTAACTCCCAGAATCGACATATTTATTTTATCCACATTCAAACCTAAACTTTCTACTAAACTTTCTAAGTCTTTTCTCACAAAATTCGACTGAGAACCGGCAGCGAGCAGAACTCGAGCCTCTTGTGCATTACCATGCTTATCAAACACCATTACTTTAGCTGTCGATAATACTACTTCAAAATCTGAATTATTAAAACTGTGAGCACTTATTGCTTTATCTTCAACTAAAAAACTCATAGCAACTTCACTTTGAGAATTAGATGTGTTTGGAACATTCACATTATTGGAGTTATTATTAGGGTTATTGATAACTGGAGACATACATTCAGAATTTTTAAAATTTAAATGTAGTAACACGTTTGTGGTTTGTCGCACTTTGAACACCGTTTTTTAGTACATTGAGAACTTAAGTGATTGGCTAAAAGACAATTTGAACAAAGATGCAATTTCTTTATTTCATGAATCCGTTCATTTGTAAATAAACTTAAAAACTTTGAACAATCACCTACCCAATGATCTTGATTTTTGCAAATTGGGCATTGGTTTCTACTAAAATACAAATTTGGAAACCCTTTTATTAAATTGTCCTTGCTTTTGGGAAATATTATTATTATGACTAGCTGGCTTAGTCAAATGAAGTGTGTTCATACTTTTTTTATTGCTTTCAACACTTTCCAATATTTGACATTTTTCACTTAAAAAATTTACAAAATCTGTGTATTTACCTGAATTGTTTTTTATATTATAGGCTTCCCATTCCTTTCTTGAGTTAATATCCAATTTCAAAACAAACATATACACTAACAATGTGTCCCAATACTCCACAGGCTCACCTAAGCTTTTCAAGGCTCTAATATTTTTTTGGATAGTGTCCAAGAATACACGCAAATCAACATGATTAATTTTACTTATTGGAGATACATCAAATAAAAGACGTAAATGACTTTGTATGATAAGACGTTTGTTTTCGTACCTTTCCCTCAACGATCTAAAAGCATTTTCATAATTCAAATCCGTAATCTGAATAGACGAAATTATTTGAGCTGCCTCACCCTTAAGACATGACTGCAAGTAATAAAATTTTTGCACATTACTTAAAGTACCATTGGTATGTATCAATGCCATAAAACTATCAAAAAAACTTGTCTATTGATCATAACTCCCTTCGAAAAATGGCAAATCCAATGGAGGTAACTTAACAATATTGTTAGAAGTTAGAATTGGCAGGAACTTGACTTACCTCTTTCTTTGAAACGACAAATAGTGTCAAAATAGTTTTCCTCAAAATCATTTCTCATAACCGCATTATCAGCCTCATGAGAATCATCAAGAAACTCTAACTCCAATTGAACTTTGTTAAAATCACTCGACAAATTTTCACATCGAAGAAAACGCTAATTAACTATAATTTTATTAGTCAATTCATCACAACTTGTAATAAATTGGCTAAATCTCCCTAATTGTGCCACCAATTGTGTGCGATCACTTTTTAATCGTTTAATAATATCTTTCTTAGTCGTCATATTGCTACTTATTTAAATATTACACAATTTTATACAAATAAAAACTGCACTGAGCTGTCAACTGTATTAAAGCAAAAGACAAGCAAATAAATTATGAATAAAAACACTTACCCGACCACAAAGCCTCTTATTTTACTTATAAAATACCTAGACCCATCTAAAAACGCCGTCGACGCCGCTATTTTAAATTCATCCGCTGATTCCGTCGCCTCCTTTTGTAGCTTCGAAATTTGGTGTTCGTTTCCACACGCAAGTGACTTGGTTTCCGTGTGCTTCTAGGATTCGGATTCGCTACTCGTCAGGTTAGGTTATTTTACGCCTCGTGTTTCCAGCAATGCAGTCTAATAAAACGGAAAACGTTTTTAAACGTTTTCGATTCTGTACTTACTTCAAATCGATTTAAACTGGTGGTTACTTGATTTTACTTGCACTGGTCACTATTACCACTTGGGCCAGTGTTACTTAGTGTTTATTCAGCTTACTGGCCAAATAAAACGTTATTTACTCGGTTATCCTGGTAGGAAAAACACCGTTTCTCCTTATTCGGGTCGTCGGACCAAAATGTTGGGCTTACTGATGCCCAAAATAGCTATTAAGTGGACTGTATATTTCATAATTTTAATAACACTCTTTCTTAACAAACTGAAACTATATTCAATAAAAAAACTTGGTGGGAAAGCTCCAGACCACCAACTGGCTTCTTCCTCGTACACTTATTCTTAAACAATTAGTCTTACATTCAAGATATCCGCCCTTGGCGCGTTGTACACGTGACATATTGGGGAGGGAGTAGTTGATACTGTTTATTCTAACCGCAACAGTATTAACAGTGCTATTTATAGATTGAGAAGCATTGTTAGTGTCACAGTATTAGTGTCACAGTATTAGTGTCAAGCACATGCTGTGAAATAATATTGACCTTCTCAGTCTGAGGTTTTTCAGTAATCTGAAACAAAAAAGTTATATTTTATGTTAACTTATTGATAATTTATACCTACTAGATTTGTTTCAGAAATAAATTAAAATAATAAATAAAATAAAAGGACTTATAAAAACCACTTTTAGAAAGCGATTTTAAGACCTTTACAAACAAAATAAAAAACAAATTAACAATACGTTTAATCGAGATTTTAAATAAAAATAATGCAAAAGGGTCTTATTTTACGAATATTTTGAAACGGTGTTGAGCTTTTATAATTTTTTTTATATAGCAAGTAAATTTGATTTTTGCTGTATAAAACGTGTTAAAGTCCTTTTACAACAAAGTGAACGATAATGTATATACATCTATTTAATTTAAACATGACTTACCGAACATGACGCATTTGAACACTATGGCATTAAAGTCATCGTTGAACTGATTCGTGTTCAATTTAGACTTAAACCGTTTTAAATTCCTGGTCTGTCATATCATTTCAATCCAACATTCTGTCCATTTCTTCTTCGGCAATATTATAATTAAGTAAATGATTCCTCTTTAGTTTACATGGCATCCTAAACCAATTATCTTCAGGCTGGGAATCACCCAACTTAATGAATTTGTCTGCTTTAAACTTTGGCCATGAAAGTTCTCCATTTTTTTCCCATTGACAAGATACAATTGTCAATTTTTGTGAACCTCTTTCTGTAGTTTCAACAATTTTAAACATGACTTATCTTTATTGTCCTGAAATAAAAACAAATTCAATATATGAAAGAAACAATGTATGACGTAAGTTACCTTTATTACTATGACGCTTGAAATGTACATACAATTAAGTAGGTACGTTTCCGGTGTTGCAAACGTAAGCAATAAAATACTTATTGTCTGTTGTAGCTGCAGCAATTATTAACTGGTCTAAACAGTAAGTAAAAGATAATAACATAACCTCTATATTAAAAGAGCGCGTCTTTGCAAAGTAACGAACCCGAGGCAGTAACCGAAGCAAAGTGTTGTATAAGCGCCGCAGGCAGGACGTTTACAAAATATTAGTCTTTATTATTTTTTAACTATTGTACAAGTACTGCTTTTTACAACAATAATATTGTGTTAGATGTTTGAAGGAGGTTTTTATATGCAAACTGCCTATACGTTGTCACTTGAAAACACAGAACTGTATTAGAGTAAATGTTGTATCATATTAATCGTCATTGAACTTCCAAGATTTATTTATTTTCTCCTAGACTAGAAATACAACAAAACAAATATTCTCTCTTAAAAATGAAAAAGATGAAAAGATTCTTTCTTAAATGGGAAAAGGTATCAAATTATATCTCACTTTAAAGGTCTGATTAATCTCTTCTTTAGTGGATCGATTTGTTGTCAAGATATGTAGAAAAACATTTTTTTTTCTACGACTGTTTAATTTATAGCACCCACTACCTACCCCTAAGTAGTAGGTAATTAACTCATTGTTATTACTCACCAGACAATTAGGTTCGAATAAATATGTTTTTATTAATGTCTAATTAATAAAAAACTACGGATATAAGTTTATGACAAAAACGGCACAAAAACTGGATGAATGCAATACACGGGTGCACGTGCGTTTTAAATGTTTGCTTCTTTATTTGTTACATTCAAAACAATGTAACATACTTTATATTGCATTGTTGTATCATCTTGTTTTAATGGTTTTTGTCAAATGTGTGACATTTTTTCCTACGGTCATTTAGACCGTGCGCGCACTGAGCGACCAAGTCGCAACGGCCAGGTCGCTGCGACCATAAATATCATTATAGCAAATGGTGGAACACGTACTACCGACTCCATTGGTCGCAGTCGGTAATGCGTGTTGCACCATTTGCTATAATGATATTTATGGTCGCAGCGACTTGGCCGTTGCGACTTGGTCGCACAGTGCGCGCACGCCCTTAAGCAGTAGTTTGGAAACTACAGGGGTTTGAAAAACGTTTTTCGACGTCACGTATAAAGCTAACTTAATTTATATGCGTTTAGTTTGATACAACTTTAAAGACTATTAAAGAATAAATAACTTCAGTTTTTCTAGGTAGAATGATGGTCTTTTTAGTGGCGTTGGCAGTTCTGATGTTATTTTTTTTTAAGCGACCATTTCTAACTTATTATCGACCCCGCAGGGGTTGGGAATAACCCAGTGTACCCAAGGACGTAATAAGACGATCTCACAATCGATATTTTGCAATTTAAACTAAAAACCGCTGAAAAAAAAATTAGTTCATGTTCTACGGCAGTAGAATACGATAATTATGCTTCGCTCAGTTGTCGACCCTGATTTTCCTTAAAATTGGATATTCTTCATGAAATAAAATAAGAACAATCTAGTTTTTACATCCTTATTCTGGCTATTCTGGCTTCAATTTTGAACAAATTGAACGATAATATTTAATTCCAATCAGAAAATATTAATTAGCATACTAATATTATAGAACAAGCTATTATTGTACCGGTAGCCTTTTTGCCGATGTAATTATTATTACTATTAATTTAATTTCCAGCAGTACTTTTTGGGGCAAATACCACGTTCTTACCTTTCAACTAACTTTATGAGAAATTGTCTCAAAGTTTTCCCATTATGTTAATAAAGCATTTTCAGTGAAGTTGGAGCAGTTTAATTATACGTGGAGTGTTGTGATTAGTCGACAACAAGCATAACTGACCACACCACCACCACACATGTTTCGCTCCGGCAAAGCTGTTTGAAGGTTATAAACGGTTTTTCGTGATAAATCAGTTTCAGTTTTCCCGTGGAAATTTCGATATAGTAAGATAGTGATACAATCTACAAGGAAAGAAACAGGTAAAAAATGTTGGTTTTGCATATTTTTTTCAATTTATTACAGTTTTTGTGCTGGTATGATTTTTGTACCACTGCGTCACTTGCAAAAAAAAAATTGGGAATCACAGATATTTAGTTTTAGGAAATGGAACGTTATAATGCCGAAGATTGGCCTTTCAAGATAGTTGGCATGAGTAGGGAGGAATTTGAAGAAGAAATAAATAATGCCTATTTTTCTGACATACCCTCCGATCCAGAGTCCATTATATCCCTCTTTCAAGGCTTAGAGAAAAACTGAACAAATCCGATCTGTCAAGTTTTGAACCGCCTAAATGAGGAAAATTGGAAAAACCAGAGCCACCTTTGCCCTTTACAAGTGAAAGTGGAGTTCCTGAATTCATAAAAAAACATGGAAAACCTTACACCTTATAAACTATTCTGCCAATTTTTTACCGACAATTTGATTGCTCACATAGTCTTTCAAACCAACTTGTACGCAGAACAAAGACAAATATCAGCTGGTAAATCTTACAAAAGGACTGACGAAAATGAAATTACAGCTTTTCTCGGAATTAATTTGTTGATGGGTATCAAGCGCATGCCAAGTTACAAAGATTATTGGTCAAGTTGCTCAGAATTACGAGATGAATACGTAAGTGCTCTTATGCCGTTGAGAAGATTTGGATGGTTATTAGGTAATATCCATCTAAATGACAATTCTTTGATGCCTGACCGCAAGTCAATGCACTTTGATAAACTATATAAAGTTCGGCCTCTTCTGGAACAACTAACAAATAATTTCAATAGATGTTTGCTACCAAGTGAAATGCTTTCCATAGACGAGTCTATGATAAAGTTCAAAGGCAGAAGTTCTCTCAAACAATACCTATATGCCCAAGAAGCCAATCAAGCGTGGCTATAAAGTCTGGATGCTCTGTGACAAATCTGGTTATTGTCTAAAGTTTGACATTTATGTGGGAAAAACCGAAGAAAATAACAAAAACGTATTTTCTGGATGCGTCAGTGGTAAATGCTTTTTGTGTATATAAGTTACTGAATTTACCAAAAATGTCAGCCAAAAACGGGGAATTATAAATGGCCTACTTGCTCCAACCTTAGTATCTCTGAAAAGAAAAGTGTGCCCGATTGAATATCCTCCCATTGAAATAAAGAAGTCCAAACCAAATTTACCAAGATATCCGTCTAAATTCTTCAACACACCAGCCTGAAAGAAGTACAAGACGACGATGTGCTTTGTGTTGCACTAAAACTACACAAGTCCGTACTGATTGGATATGTTCAGTTTGCCAAGTACCATTATGTCTGGGCAAAAATAAAATTTGTTTCCAGAGGTTCCACACCAAATAGATAACGCTGTATTTGTTTTTAGACATTCCTGCTTTAATAAAATTGGATTTTTTGTATAAAAAATATATTTGTTTTTTTTCCTAATAGCGCAGTGGTACAAATAAAATACCACCAGTTTTTGTAAAACATATTGAGAAAAATTAACATATTTATAATATAACATCAATTTTAGATATAATCACAATGGCCTAACATAGTTAGATTTAAAAAACTATAATAAGTAGAAGTGGTTCCACTTAGGGTATAAACTATTTTAAAATATGAGCTCCAGTAAGAGTTAAAACAGTTTTGGACGAATATTTCCTTCAAATGACCTTTTAGGGCAAAAAACCTAAAGGATGTATGGTTTAGTAACTAGATTAGTTACTAAACTAGATTAGTTACTAAACCATACATCCACTTCAATTAGGTCCTATTCAGTCGAATCGATACTATTAATCAAGGTTGTACCACTTGTGTGGAAATTGAATTTAGTAATTATTGTAACTTGTTTTAACAAAAACATCTATTTTCTAGACTTAATTTAAGTGTTTTTTTGCAGTAGTATCACCATGTCCGATCAAGCACCATCACCGGCTTTTTCAATACCTACGAACTCGGTGGAGCCTGGGCGCTTAGTTTTCGACAATACCACCACTCAACCATCCGGTCCTCCACAAGACTTTGTTCAAACCACCAACGAGGAGATAAGGCACAATCAATTAATAATTAATTAACCAATTAATTTTCACTTTTTTTTTTCGAAAATCGTTGTTGGAACTCAGCCGCAACACAAAATTCCATAGACCTAATCTTCAAATTTTTTTGTTGAGTTTTGAGAATATGGTATAAATGTAGCTTCAGGGGGTCCACCAAAATCAGCAAAATTTATAAAGGGGTCTATGAGATAAAAAAGTTTGGGAACCTCTGCTCTAGAGTGATGCAATCTTGTAGAGAATTTAATTCGCTATAACTCTTATTCTTACACTTTTTTTCAATTTTGCTCAAATAACGGAGTTATGCACTCGTTTCGTTTTTTAAAACAGTTTGGGACGAATATCTCCTTCAAATGACCTTTTAGGGCAAAAAACCTAGAGAATGTATGGTTTAGTAACTAGATTAGTTACTAAACCATACATCCACTTCAATTAGGTCCTATTCAGTCGAATCGATACTATTAATCAAGGTTGTACCACTTGTGTGGAAATTGAATTTAGTAATTATTGTAACTTGTTTTAACAAAAACATATATTTTCTAGACTTAATTTAAGTGTTTTTTTGCAGTAGTATCACCATGTCCGATCAAGCACCATCACCGGCTTTTTCAATACCTACGAACTCGGTGGAGCCTGGGCGCTTAGTTTTCGACGATACCACCACTCAACCATCCGGTCCTCCACAAGACTTTGATCAAACCACCAACGAGGAGATAAGGCACAATCAATTAATAATTAATTAACCAATTAATTTTCACTTTTTTTTTTCGAAAACTGTTAATCGTTGTTTTAACTCAGCCGCAACACAAAATTCCATAGACCTAATCTTCAAATTTTTTTGTTGAGTTTTGAGAATATGGTATAAATGTAGCTTCAGGGGGTCCACCAAAATCAGCAAAATTTATAAAGTGGTCTATGAGATAAAAAAGTTTGGGAACCTCTGCTCTAGAGTGATGCAATCTTGTAAAGAATTTAATTCGCTATAACTCTTATTCTTACACTTTTTTGCAATTTTGCTCAAATAACGGAGTTGTGCACTCGTTTCGTTTTTTAAAACAGATTTGGACGAATATCTCCTTCAAATGACCTTTTAGGGCAAAAAACCTAGAGGATGTATGCAAATACATTAATATATACTAACGTATATAGATAGACCTGCCCCTATTCTATCAAAGTTTGTGCCAAGATGATATGTCACATTATAAACGGCATTTAACACATCTTTTACTCAACCAAAATTTGAGTCAATTATGTAGGCAATGTTGCCCGTTTGTGCAACTACGCTGACAAGTAATACACAGTTATAAGAGACGAAAAGAAAGACGAAATTAGTCTATAGCGAAAGTCTTACTGTAAAAAAACTTTCGTGTGTATTTTTTCTAGACATTTGTTCTGCATATTAATATATACGAGTATTTTAAAATTTACATTGTAAAATATGATTTGGCCTCATAAACTGCGAAAACGTTGTAAGAAACGTGGCAACGGAGCAGAACACGACTATACAAAGCTGACCAATGGGGAAGCTCCTAGCTGGTGGTAGTATTTCTAGTAAATTGCGGCCATCTTGAAAATGCTTTGTTGTGATTTGCATTTTGATGGTGTGACCACGTATTTCCAAATAGTTTGTAAAAATATTTCTCAATTTTCAGTAAAAAAATAAATAATATTAGCAATACAGGGTGATTCCAAAGTTGGTGCTTTCCTTTCACCTGCGAATAGGGCTTCAAAAATAAAAGTTTTTTTCCCTTTGACGCTTTTTCGAAATATGAACAATAACGAAGATACAGGGTGTCAAAGTTTTACAGAAAAAATAAAAATTTAATGATTTTGGCCAAACCACTTGAAGTAATTAAACAAAATTTTGTAGGTGTCAGTAGCTACGTTGAAAGCAAATTTTCCAAGAAACAACAATTTTCTTGCGTTTGCCAGTGGCGCGCGTATAATTTTTTTAAAACATTTTCGAAAAAAAATATTACCCTACTGGTTTTTTTTTAACATAAAATTTATTATTGAATTCCTTGTTCAATTCTAAAAATAAAACCCCTTTTATTATTTTTTGCTACGACGCACCATTTCCCAGAAAAAAAAATAAAAACCGTCTTAATGCGTGCCTAAAATTAAATGCTGTTTTAATTTAAAATGTCAAATTATTAAAACTTAGTTCAAAGGCGGCTGAAATCTTTTGTTTTTGTTTATGTCTGTTATAAGGTATAACTTGTAGTTAGTTAAAATTAAATTTAAGTTTTGTTTTTATTTTGTTTTTTTTTTCAGTGAAACTTTGACACCCTGTATCTTCGTTATTGTTCATATTTCGAAAAAGCGTCAAAGGAAAAAAAAACCTTATTTTTTTAAGCCCTATTCGCAGGTGAAAGGAAAGCACCAACTTTGGAATCACCCTGTATATTTAACCCTATATGATATAAGATGCACAATTCAGTTTTCCGCCACTGAATTCCACTTCGGACTATAAGGAGAGAGACAACAACCTAAAACACGTGTTAACACAGACCCATCCCCACCCGCCGTTTGTTCATTCACTACTTTCGGCTGCAACGGATCGATAAAAAGAGGTGTATGCTTAAAATTATCTGTATTTATGAATGACTAGGCAGGTCTATCCTAAGATATTAATGTCTTTGGATGTATGGTTTAGTAACTAGATTAGTGACTAAACCATACATCCACTTCAATTAGGTCCTATTCAGTCGAATCGATACTATTAATCAAGGTTGTACCACTTGTGTGGAAATTGAATTTAGTAATTATTGTAACTTGTTTTAACAAAAACATCTATTTTCTAGACTTAATTTAAGTGTTTTTTGCAGTAGTACCACCATGTCCGATCAAGCACAATCGCAGGCTTTTTCAATACCTACGAACTCGGTGGTGCCTAGGTGCATAATTTTCGACGATACCACCACTCAACCATCCGGTTCTTCACAAGACTTTGTTCAAACCGCCAACGAGGAGACAAGGCAAGGTCAAATGGAAGAATGGAACTTTGATTTTAATTACCAAACTCCGCGGGAAGGAGTTTGGGAGTGGGAGGGAGCGAGGGTGGAGCCCCCCAAGATTCCACCCACCCAACCGGAAAGGGAAATGAGAGGAGAGTGAAGTAATGTGTAAGGCTGAAAGTGCAATAATTTTAACTTCAATTTAGTGCTAGTCAAATTATATACCATATACCTATATAATCTTTATTTTCAATAGAAAAAAGGCTATCGACCACTTGGTCTTTCTGCCTATGTTTACAGTGGGATTTTTTTTTATGGATTTATTTAGTATACATATCAACTTATTTCTAATTATTTACAATTTATATAAAAAAAAAAAAAGTAGTCTTAGTTAAAGTGCTCTAGTAGGGTGACAGATTACGTATTTGTGTGGCGGTTTTCCTGCTAATACCTTTGTTTTTGTATGTCAGTGGTCTAAAGTGTTCTGTCCGTTTAATAGTTTCAGTTCTTGCATTTTTTAAGTGTTTTGTAAATTTTAGTTTTTGGTCCAGTATTACGCCTAAGTATTTTACGTCATGTTTGGGTTCAGTTATGTGGCCGTCCGCGGTTATGTTTGGGGTAGTCAAATTATTTAGTGATGTTACATGTTATGTTGTTATACACAACTTTATTTATTTCTAATTTATTATAGCGTATACGTGTCGTTTCATTATTTATTTATTTTGTTTTTATTCGGTGGAATATATATGTTTATTCCGACATCATATATAGTCAAATTTTTACCCTTTGAGAATGACGTCATGCAGGTGAAAAAACACGCATGTCTGGAATTAGATCACAAGTTTTAACCTACAAATGCTTGCTACTAATGCTCTATTATACACATTGGAATAATCAATTGGGATGACATCTGGAAACTGTTTCTTTTCGTACTCCAAAAAAAGCAGCACATTTAGAACTAGCATTTGGGCTTGCTCATTGTAGCGCATCATTTTTATACCTTTGATATTTGTTTATATCAAAGTGACAGTAAATGTCAACGTTTTTAATTTGACAAGATGACAAAATTAATAACGTGCCTTTTTTGTTAAAATTGTTTATTTCACATGTTTGATATGCGAGAAACAAAGATGTAAAAAGATGACGTCATTCTCAAAAGGTAAAAATCCAACTATAGCTAAGCCATACTAATAAATGTAGAGATAACTTTAGACTTAAATTAAGTATATTCTGTATTTATTGCAAGATTGTGTACTAATACGTCAGTAAAACACTATATACAGGAAAGTATTATTTTTTTGTTAAACTGACAGTTGAATTACAGGAGTCGGCAATGATACCGATGACAGTAAGAGCTAAGGCAACATGTGCAACATTTGTTCAGTTTGTAATTAGTTAAGAAATTTAGGTAAGTTTAAAAAACCGTTTAAACTTGAGAATAAACCAAAAAATACATATTTTCCGCTCAATCGAGTAACATGGTGCGTGCCATATGGGATGATCGAAGCCCCGGAACTTCATAAGTGTTGAATTTCGTTTAATGGTCGTTTTCCAGACGAATAAGTCTCCCCTTCCCCCGAAATTGGAGACGTCGCCCCCGTCCTCACATCCCAGATGGCCGTTGGTACTATAAAGGGTGTCGATTGTTTCGCGGTGGCCCTATCAATTGTTTTTCCTGACCATATGGTAAGCCCGCGATATTGTGAACTAATATTTGTCATAACTGCATGAAAGATAGAGGTGCACACGTGCGGCCCTTTTAATCACAATCGAAGGGTTTGATATGTGCCACTGATAACCACCGCTAAGTAGTTACGAATTCGATGATTCGGGTAGCAATCCCTTCTGTGTGTAATTCTTATCTGATTATTCCCTTTTTTTTTAGTTTTCTAAGGGTCGTTTTTTCCGTATGTTTGTCAGGCTTTGCGGTGA
Source organism: Ips nitidus (assembly GCA_018691245.2). Taxonomy (NCBI): domain Eukaryota; kingdom Metazoa; phylum Arthropoda; class Insecta; order Coleoptera; family Curculionidae; genus Ips; species Ips nitidus. Next base: position 13,063,452 of record CM042789.1, on the reverse strand, counting down.
CATCACCATACACGTAAAACCGTTTTTAATTAAAACTAGTTACTAATGGATTAATTGGGGGTGGTTAATGTAATTGGTCTGACCTCTTGTGTGCACGAGTTACATTAATTGCTGGCAAAAACTCATTTACCTTCATAACTGAATCAGGCCCTTAGTCGGGCAACGGTTCACAGCATGAAACTTTCAGCCAGAGTGAACTAATTTGTGTAGAAAATCCTTAACCGGAATCCAAGTCTGTTACTGTAATCATTGGCAACACTGTGGTCTGTAAGTCATTGTAATGTTTTTTATCGTTTGTCAAAAAGATGTCACTATGTCTTTTGTCAGTACAGTTAAAAATCATTACTCCACTGTAATGTAGAGTGTGTATTAAAAAGGAAACCTTGAGGAATTTACTGTTCAATTAAGTTTTTAAAATAAAAGTTATACTTGACGTGTAATTAGTTTTTTCACTTAACACCGTCGAAGCAATCCAATAATTTGAGTACCAACATGGAGGATATGTGCATTTTGCGTAGCGGGTGGTTTTTATTCAACCCTTTGAAGTTTGAGAGGGTGGACAGATGTAATGTTAACAGTTTCAAGTAATTTATGTATAAGTACTTACAATTGTTGTAATTTGAATCAATGGTGATAGTTTTTTTGGCCAATCACAAACTACTCACTGTGCTATGTTTGTGTTTATGTGAATATAACTGTAAAGCGCTTTCGCCATTTCGTCCACCCGTCTACCCGTTTTAACAACAGGGTGGGAGGATGGATTTCAACTAGTTCGCATTGTAATGTCGTGTGAATCCGACTGAAAACCGCATTCCGTGTCCATTTAACAAAAAAAAAACGTATACAAAAAACGTAAACCTGCCCTTAGAGTAATAACCAAGATTAGAGGCAACGATTGCCTTCCGTTCTTTGATAAAATGCAACTATCAGTTTTGTTTATTTATGCTGACCGGTCTCGGTTTTAAGAGATCTAAAGACTGTCGCGGTGCTTGCGCGGCAAGGGGATTGGTGATGGGGATAAAATCAAACCCAGGCCCTTGTGTTTACGTTGTTATATGAATTATTATGAATGGTTAACACCATAGGCGGCGTTACATTTTTATACAATTTTTCATTTTTTCTTTGAAGGTACGGTTCTTATGACCGTACTTATGTTACTTTTTGATAATAAAATAACAACTTTTCTCCATCTAATTAATGAGTTTGTAATTAAATTTAAAATCGATTTTTTCGAATTTAGTACTGTCATCAAAAAACTTTATGCATTTTAGGAATAAAAAGGACACTTTTAATCCCTCAGGAATAAATAGTTATTTATGTATTAAGCGCGCAAACCATGACTTTTATGCTCTGAGAATGAAGTTTGCTGCGCGACAAAGTGGAGCGCAGAAATCATTACGCGCGATAAAGTAAACTCCTCAGTAAAGGGTAACTTTTCGTTGAGATTTGGAAGCGAAAAATGCATCATTATTGAATGTTTGTAAAAAAAAATAATTTTCCATCAAAACCATGGTAAAAATACCTTTCGCCTCGGGATTAAATGAACTTCAGTCTCTAGGTTCATAATATTCTAATAAACCGGAGTAACTTACTATACTTCAAGTGGATTGGCGTACCTTTCAACTTTTTAGTAAAGTAGTTAAAGGAACATTTTACTTTAGATTATAAAAAGATTTTTTAAATGGTTGACACATGTCATTTACCTTGTTTGATGGTTAAATGTATGGGAATAAAAAAAACAATCTTTTTAGTTTTAGTCTCACATTTTGTTCAACATATTTATATCAACATTGTAAAAGTTATATTTTAGTACTGCTAATACTACTAATTACATAAAGTAAAACATTTTGTCACTCTAATCAGTTTTGAAAAGTGTCACTTTATATGCCAAAATTAGAAAAAGTAAATTAGGATCCAATATTAATAGAAATTTGAAATTTTGGAATGAAATGAAATTTGATGAGTGCTATGTTTTAAAAACATTTTCATTTTTCTCTCACTTTCGGTTTGACCGAAGTTGATGCAAAATGCTTATTTCAATTGGAACACTCTGCATATTATTGTATTTCTGAATAGTCCTTTCGATTTCAAATATTTTTTATGTATCATAACCTATATCTATCTACAATCGTTTTCGAGAATTGAAAAATGACACTTTTACGTTTTCAAGTGTCCTTACTTCTAACCAGAATGAGATAGAGCAAAATTGCTTGCATGTTGTTATCTTAACTTTTTGAGATCTATCATTTGGTAATATTTTTAATTTTAACATGTGTCAATTATATCAGTAAGAAAATGATTTTTTTACAGGTGTAAACATTACATTATTGACTAAGGGCCGGTACTTTCAACTCCGAATAAATTTATTCTTAGGATAATTTCTATAGAAATGACGGAATGGGCCTGTCCCACAATTTTTTTTTATTTTATAACTACAAAGACAGATTGAAAATATTATACCCGTTTTTTTTTTTTTCAGAAATATTAAGTCTAAATAGAAAAAAAATGATGATAAAAATTACATTAGTCTCATGTTTAAAACGCCTGCCGCCGGTGACGTACTACACTATCAACCAATCAGCGACAAGAAGTGAAACAGTTGGCGTGCAACAGCCAATAAAATCGCCCAAAATTACGTACGTCACATGCGCGCCAAAACCGATCTTTTAAATTTAATGGACAAATTCAAACTAATGTAGGAACATTTACGACCATAATTTTTTCTTCAAGAATATGAAAAATTAGTTTTTTGATCCTATTCTTTCGATTCCAGTCATTAAAACAAAAATTTATGATATGTGGGATAGGCCCATTGACCAATAGCAGCGTCTGATTTCACGGTTTCCATAGATATTATCCTTAAAATAAAGTTATTCGGAACTGAACCTAAATAAGATTATTATACATGGTGGTCCATTTTTAAGTGTCAATAATTCACCATTCGATAGCTCATCAAACAATAAGTTGATGTAATGCATTGTGTCATTTCCTTGAAAAATGCTTTTTAAGGAAGGTACAGCCCTTCAAAGCTTAGTTAAAAAATTCGGTTTTTTGGTATAACTGTCAGACCGTTGCGTTGGAGCATTTTTGATCAAACTTGGAACAAGTACTTATGAAATTAATACTCATTATGTTATGTTAATGACGTTTGCCAAAATTGTTCAGTGGCGAGATACTGTCATAATAATTTTTCCATCGGATTTTCTATAACGAATACATTTAAATCAAAAAACAACAACTGTATATTTGATTTCTCAATTAAGAATACACTTTTAATCATCTTTCCTTTCATTTTAGTAATTTTACTGTACATTTTTGTTCAATTTAATCCGCTCTGCGTCGTTCGGGCAACAGCAGTCTCGTGCGGGAAGTGACACTTTTCCGCACGCTAATTGCAGTTGCAGATTGCAGCTATCGATTGCGAAAAAGACACTTCCGGCACGGATTAGGTACAATATTTTTCTTAGGATTACTACCATACTACTCAGGCAAAACACAGTTCATTTAAATTGTAATACATTAACAAGTAGTTATTAAATAGTTACTTAAACTGAACATGTAAAAAAATAACTAAATATAACGTATAATTAAATTATAATAATTTAACGAAAGACGTTAAATTATCAATGCAATCAAAAACGTGCGGTAATAGTATATTCTATATTAAGAGCCGAAAGTACTTTCGGCTCGAAATATGACGATATTTTTTCGACCACTGCAGAAGGACAACTCACATCATTTTCGTAACTTGAACTCATTGTCACCGATAAACCACTTTGACGGAATGGCTTTATTTCAAACAGTCAAGCGTTGTTATGGAATCGCCGAAAATTTTGGTGAGTATATTGTAAGTAGAAAGCGAAAACGCTCAAGAGCAGAAAATGATTCACTTTCTGCTCTCGCGCGGCGAATAATCACTTTCTGCTTTTAAATGGAAGCGTACATGAGGTACTTTCAAAGTCAGTCGTCGAAAAAGTACTTTACCGCACTAGAGCGGAAAAGTGCTATTTCTGCCATGAAAAATCGTGCGGCAAAGCACACTTCCGCACGATCGTAAGAAAATAACTAATTATATGTCAACGTGAAGTAGTAGTCTATTTTTCTCAAAGTGGAGGTGTATGTGTAAAAGTGATGGGAAAGGCTCTATGATCAGCCGTTTTCGAAATATTTTATTTCCTTCAAAGAAAATTTTGGATCACTTCTATTACTTTGCAAGATTGTTCGTCGACGACCGGCAGCGTTCATCGTATCTTTGTTCCAGCATTTTCTCGTAGCCTCATTTATTAAACATTTTCTTCCCGAAGTGCTACTATGTATGTACCTACATATGTTATAGTTTCCGACAAAACAGCTGCTTATACTGCTTATTGGAACACCCTGTATTTTATTAAAATGCAATATTCAGGCATGATGGAGCATCAAGTGTAGCTACAGCTGAATGTTATAATCCATGGACAAACACTTGGACTTCGATAACTTCAATGGGTAAGTTTAGTTTTAACGGGAAATATTCATGTCAGGTATAATTCAAAACGTGCAACATTTTCGAAGACGGTTTTAAAATGCCATATTATTATGTATTCAATATGATCTGTATAAAAAAAGTCTAAAAAAGCAAAACCAGGAATATTTTTTTAGTTTGACATCTTTATTAGGACCTCTAGAGGTAGTCTTTTACGAAGGTTGACTTTTTATTTCTGAAGACCGTTCGTTAAACGGTTTTTCCTACTCGGGTGTGGTAAAGTGCACTTTTCCGCACTCATTTGAGTGCGGGAAGGAATACTTTTCCACACTAGTGCGGTAAAAGTACTTTTTTCCCCCTTTAACTGCTGCCGGTCTCGTGCGGCAATAGTACCACTTTCCGCACTTGTTAGGTAAATAACTATTCCAGATATAGCTGACGTCTTTTTTCCAACTCAACTCACTCTTTCTAACTTTGTATCATTTTTAAACCAAACATATTGTATACCGTGTTTATTGATTAGATTCAGTGTGTAATTGTAGGCTCTGATGGTGGAAGTGCATGAGACTTTCCCGCACGCTCAAGAAGAGCGTAGTGGCTTTAGTCGAGTCAAGTGCGGGAAAGATCCGCATTCTGTGTGGAAAAGCACTTATTTCCACTCTCAAACGTGTGAAGAAAAATAAACTTTACCTAAAACTACAATTATATTGTTACAAAGGCCTCATAACCAGATTAAGATTTCCTGAAAATTAGGGAAAAACGAGGGGTCACTATATAGAATTTCCCTAAATTTAGGGAATAAGTGCACAACTTGGGAACACCGCATCCCAGGGGTGTCCCAAACGTACCCCCCTAATACGAAGTATCAACCCTCTAGGCCTTAAAATAAGGGAGTTACCCATTTAACCCCATGTAAAATTCAAATCTACAAATGAGCTACTTTTGGACATCCCGGCCCGGTATCTTTAAACTTGGATCGGCGCATCGGATGGAATGTTCGCGATACAATAAACGTTTACTGGACGTATAGCGGGAACATTCTGTGCATACAGGAACATTCGAGAATCGATTACCCGCCCACACATAGGTATATAAACCGACCGAGCGGACGGACAGTCAGTTGTGAAATAACAGTGGCGCGATAAAGCAAAGAACGAAGTAGTGGTAGAAGTGACTTTATTGGTTTAACAAGTTATCTCTAGTGTTGTAAATTGTTGTGTAATTAGTAAATAAAGTTTATTGAGTTTATTCAAAGTCTCACTTATCAAAAAGAACCCAGTAAAATGTAACAATATATTTTATGTTTTGCCTATACATTATGAATAAATAATACCTTCGAAACGGTGCAGGATATAGTGTTGATAACAGCCTGAGGGCATTATAAGTGGGCGTTATCATAACGCCCTGAAACCTTTTTTAATACTAGCAATGGCATTTTTATTCCTCCATGCAATAAAAACTTCGTATTCCCTATGCTAGGATGGTCTTGACTTTTTAGGTAATAAACCTTCGTTAGTTTTGCTGCATTTTCTTATATATTTTCTAAAATATCATCCAGATTTTGCCATTTTCACTAACTGACAGAACGATCAAAGTCACATCATTCAGGTAAAATAAACACTAAACAGCTTACCTGTAACGGTATACCTTAGTTTCCAATACCAGAAATAGTAAATAATTGCTGAATTACGTGAAACATAAAACATTGTATGCACTACAGGCGTTAGGGAGAGTATAATGTCCATCAGGCCGAAACTTTCAGGGCATTATGTTCTCTCTAACGCCCTTGGTACATAAATAGCTATTTAGGCATCTATTTGATTATTCTACCAAAAAAGAATCCAAATATCTTCTTAAGTGATCAAAATTAACACCAAATCCATTAAAATTACTTATAGGAACGAAACGCTCCTCTTTGGGTTCTTGTTCCTTTGACGGCTTAATTTACGCTTGCGGAGGGTACGATGGTGTTTCCAGTTTTAGTTCAATGGAAAGTTTTGATCCATTGAGTGGGATTTGGTACAGATGTCCTGCTATGAACACTGAAAGGAGATATTGCAAAATTGCAGTTCTCGGTAAACTCGTTTTCCTAACATTTCAATTTTATTAGATATTTTATAACAGAATCCTTACAGATAGTTCTCTCTATGCTATTGGTGGGGGTGAATCTACCAATTACCAAACAACGGTTGAAAGGTTTGTTTATTTTTCTGAATATTTAGTAGTGTAAATTCAAATGTGTTTAATGTAGATATGACCCTCGAGAAGGTAAATGGCATTCAGTGCCATCAATGTCAACTTCACGGTATATGTGTGGAGTAGCGGCTTTAGATGGCAATTTGTACTGTATAGGAGGTAATTTTCAGTATGCATTAAGATTACCTTTACTATAGCATAATATTTAACGGACTCAGGATGTGACAGCTCTGATTCGGGTGTTCTAAGTAATGGGGAAATTGAACCTACGGATGATGAGTTGTGAACCTGTTACGCCAATGCACACCGCAAGTTACTTACTACATGCACAACAAAATTGCACACTTATTATAACTTAACGTAATTATATTTCTTTCTATAAGGTACGATCATGAATTAGTACATTGAATGGTCGGTTATTGGCTGTTGGAGGTTTTAATAACCGTTTTGAGAGCTTAAAATCGGTGGAAGAGTTTGATATTAAAACCAACGAATGGACATTAGTCACATGTATGTTTTCCGAAAAAGGTGCATTAGGAGGAGCAGTGTTGGACTTCATCAATTTAGAGCAAGTGTTGAGACAAACTACGTTCTAGGGCAGCTTCATCTCATCAAAACAAGAAAAAAAAATAATTTTTTTTCAAATATGATTATTATTGACGTGTACTGTCGGCGTAGAAAGACTATATTATGTTACTAGAACAATAATATATTTTCATTGTTGTATTAGTAATAAAAAAATGTCAATATTGTAATTTTTGACACATGATGTTTGGGTTTGAGTGAGAAAATTTGGTTGTGGTTGTTGATGTTGTGGTTGTCACAATGAATCTGTCGATATTTTACAATTTTAACTAAAAAACGCTTGAAAAAAAAATTGTATATGTTACACGGGAGTAGAATGCGGTAATTGTCGGTGCGGTAGTTGTCTGAGCTGAATCTTTTGAGCTCAGCACAATAATTGCCTCTTTCTACTCCTAATAACATAATATACTATTATGAACATGGGTCCGGAAACGCTTCCTAAAAGAGGAAGATGGCTTAAATATCTCACCTCATTTTGTTAAGCATAAAAAGGTTAGTGGATGAGTGAAGTTTGAATGATTTCCCTTGAACGGTTTCGGAGATACTGAGAGATATTAAGCTTTCATAAGTGCACTGCAAGAAGTAGACCAATGACATCATTCACCATAAACTTAAAATTAAAATTAGAAAATAGGAATCAGGTTAGGATGTCAGAAACACAAAACATAAACTTCATACTAATAATCGTAACCATCGTCTAGACTACGACTATTTGTTTCAAAAAAGATAATTAGGTACAAACTAAACAAACATTCATAAACAAATACAAAAAAGCATACTTTAAAATTTTCGAATATTGAACAGTTAATTGACAACAAAAATACGCATGTGTCAAACATCTGAAATGGCTCTTCTTATTGGTTGCTTGTATTACGGTGGCAAAACTTTGCTAGATAGGTTTTGCACTTTTCTTTTTTTTTTTTTTTTTTTTTTTCTCCATGGGTCTGTCAGCTGTCAGCTCCAGATAGCACGTAAGCCTAATGGCTTATTGTACTGTCCCCATGTTTGTGGTACTTTAGTTACACCAGTCCATTATCCCTGTTTCCCGTACGAGGTGAAGAAGGTCCTTGCTTGGTGCTCTTTGTATCTCTTTCAGTACTAACTTAGTTTTCCCGAAGATTGTTTGTCGCCTTTGACCAAGTGCTTCACATTCACATATGATGTGTTTAAACGTTTCGCTTTCCTCCCCGCATAGTCTGCAGTCCAGGTTATCATCGAATAGTTTCATGGTGGACAGTTGTTGTCTCACAGGTCCATGCCCTGTGAGAAGCGCTGTTAGGTCTTTCAGTTCTTTCCTGCTGTACTTTAGCAGTTCTTGAGCCTTATTTTTATTTGGTCCTGCAATAGCTTGCTTCCCATGCTTATTTCCTGGGTACGTCTTCCATCGTTCCAGGTGTTTTGTGTTGATCCATTCTCCAGTGACCCGTCTTGTTGAGCATCTAGGTATGCCTACAGATGGTTCTGGTCCAATCATGTTTGCATTTGAGCCTTGCCTGGCAAGTTCATCTGCTTTTTCATTTCCAGGAATGCCTGAGTGACCTGGTACCCATACAAGTTTTACCCTGTTATGTTCTGCCAGTTCCGTAATTCTCTGTAGACACTCATCTACCAGTCTTGACGATGTTTTGCACGTAAGCAGTGCTTTCAAGGCCGCCTGGCTATCAGTTATTATTAGAATTTGCTTATTTTTGTAAGTCCTTCTAATGTTTTCTTCTATGCACCATAACAGAGCATATATTTCCGTTTGAAAAACTCGGCGTGTTTTCCTAGTGGTATGCTGATGCTTACCTTAGGTCTCTCGCCATAAACTCCTGCACCACTTCCCCTTTCCTGTTTAGATCCATCTGTGAACCATATTAGACAGTCCTGGGTCAGTTTTTTCGCATTATTTACCCAGAATTTTTGATCCAGTATTACCTCAAATTTCCTCTGAATGTGATATTTAGGACATGTAATCCGATCTCATTTCAAGAATTGGATCCCTTACTGTGTTCCAAATTGATGTTGTACCTGTCGTTGTTATGTTCCCCGGCAGGTCAATCAAGTCCCGGAGCCTTTGGTAAGCACATCTTGCCTCCCCTAAAATTATTAGGTCCAGTGGAGGCAGGTCTAATATAGCTTCCATGCTCGCAGTAGGAGTGGTTCTTATTGCACCAGTTATGCCTAGACAGGCCATTCGTTGAATCCTCTCTAGTTTGTGTATCGCAGTGTTTTGCATGACTTTTGGCCACCAGCTTACAGCTGCGTAAGTTATTGCTGGTCTGATCACCCTGGTGTACACCCAGTGCACCATACCAGGTCTGAGACCCCATGTTTTGCACTACTATTAAGTTATTAATTCCACAGTATACAAGTATCAACAGTACCGTAATTTATAATGTATCTAACCTTTAGCAGTACACATACTGTACCGTTGCAATAGTAATAAAGTTTATGTGAATGATGCTTTAGATAAGTTTAGTTTAGGCTGTGTCATTTTGTACCTGTCACACTCAAACCTCAACTTCGCTTAAAGTTGTACTTAAAATCGTCTTGGAAGTGTCGGGAAAAGAGGCATTAAGAAATATACTCCTAAAGTTCTAAAAACAGTTTGGATATGTGGTAATTTCTCAAGGGTAGTAGTAGGTATACCAAGTGTCCAAGGGCACCCTGGACATAGGAGATTAACATGGGAAAACGGTTTTGATTTTTTTGCGCCTGTACGGTTCATTTAATGGAAAAACGCTTTAGATAAAAGTTGTAGAGCACATTTTCGGCTATCAACTTGTAATTTTTTCAATACCGTAGATTTGACCATTAAGACGAAAAACGGATCTGAAATTCGGAAATTTGAAATCACGCGCCAAGCGGTCGTCAAGGAAAGTTTATATCCGGCCGTGCTACCAACTTTTCAAAATCATAACAAATCGTTGTCAGTCATTCTGTAATCAAAACATTCACAACAAGTTTATTTAGTAATAATTTTGAGTTACTATCCACATAATGCAAAGAAAATAAAAATAAATCGTGATAAAAATACAGCCCAAAAATCTTGTAAGTTTATAACCTCATTCAATGTCTCTACTCAACTTATTTACTTTGTAGCAAAATTCTTTAAGAAAACACTGGTTTTGCTTGCAAATATTTAATGACATGTCTGAGGACGACCGAATCACCTATCTCAAGCCTCTTCATAACACTACCAAACGATTTAAAGTGATGAAAACAGTGGACAATGAAGCCAGATCTTTGAAGATAAGTTTCCTACTGTACAGGGACAACAACAAAGGGGCCAAATACTTCCTTTAAAAGTGGTGTGATTTAGCTTCAATGTGCTTAACTTCATGGACTATCATCAGCGAGGGTCTTCACCAGTGTTGCAACTAAAACTTAAAATGATTCAGTGTTGATATCTGACTTAAATCTCAAAATTTGATGTGCCTGTGAAATGTGAATAATCTTAAACTGGCTATAAAATCTCTGAGAAACCCCTTCTAAGAAGAGAATATGGACTTACACAGTCAAATTATCAGTCAAGTGACAAAAGTTTTTGTATATGGGTAGGTATTGTCGAAAAACCAACTTTTCAATTGAGCTATCTACATGAGCTGTTCTATTCTAGGTTTAGGTATTAACATTATAATTGTGTTCTTTTTTCCACACACTCAATTGTTCCAAATAAAACTTTGTACACTGAACGTTTGTATTAATTATTTATTCACAGTTCAAGGTACAGTATAGATTTTCTTCAAGTGAAAAGCTTAGGTACAATAGGTGGCAAAGAAAACTGGTCTTACCACATAAACAGTGATTGTTCCACAGATTGAGTGTGAGTGGGTGAACCTGTCACCATACAAGCTATGCTAAAATCAACTTTGTCTTACTAACCTAATGTTTGTTTGGATAATAGTGGAGTTCCAAATTAGCACAGGTAGGTGAAATGTAGTGATTGAAAGTTTCTAAAGAGAAACAATTAGCTTCTAATTCAATACACCATTTCACAGGACATACCTTTCTTTACTAATCAAATGTGAACTCGAGTTACACATTACTTGCGCAAAAACTATTTTTGGTTAGTAGACATTTTACAAGTATCCTTGTAGGTGAATAATGTTCAAGTTAACTAATGGAGCTAATTAAATATCAGTACTTACCTTACTCTGTAGAGCTAGGAAAAAAACATTGACAATCAGTTATAAAAAATGCCTTTTTATTAACATCGTACAATATAAAACCACTTAAACACTATGGTGTGTTGATAACACTACAAAACAGAAGGATACAATAAAACTATCAGTCACATAGGTCACTAAATTGCATCACTTTTAAGGGAAGTATTTACCCTCCTTTGTGGTCCCTGTATAGTAAAGCAACTTATCTTCCAACATCTGCAGGCCTTCCTAGTCCATTATTTTTATCACTTAAAATTTTTTGCTACAAAGTAAATAAGTTTAGTAGAGACATTGAATGAAGATATAAAACGCAACTTACCAGATTTTTGGGCTGTGGCTACTAATAAAGTATTTTTATCACGATTTATTTGTATTTTCTTCGCAGTATGTGGGTAGTAACTCAAAATTATTACTAAATAAACTTGTTTTGATTACAGAATGACTGACAACGATTTGTTATGATTTTGAAAGGTTGGTAGCACGACCGGATATAAACTTTCCTTAAGGGGATCGGTAAAGACTTTACGTTTTTCGATCGCGATGATTGGCCTACGTGCAGAAAAATATATAAAAAACACTGTTCGTTCTTTGTTTCTGTCGATAAAACTACGGCAGTCGTTGAAAAAAGTGAATTTTTTTATTTAACATTTAATTTGACGTTAATATTGGACCAAAACTAATAACACTTGTCCACAGAAACTTTTAAAACTCGTTAAAGTGGCACTATAAGTTATTTTTTGTAAGGTTTCGTCTTTGCGGTACCATCATCAACCTCATTTTTTTTAAATGCGGTCATTGTTTTCTAATATCAGATTCTGAAAGGCCTTTTTATTCCGAATTCAATGATGTATGACACTTTATAGTTTAAATGCGTTTTACTCCGTTTTTTGATTTTAATAAAGAAACGTCCTATATTACTACGGATTTGAAAATTATTTTTTATTTTATTTTTAATTAAAAATTGCCTTTGCCAATAAATTTTTCAGGTATAGATGGTTATTATTAATTTGAACTTAAAAATAAGACGAGAAAAAACATCCGATCCCAAAATTAAGAAAAATTGAAATAAAAAATAATAAGTTTCATACTGTACCGTCGTACTCCTTAATAACACACTTCTTGTACAACACTGTATATTGTTTACAAACAATAAACTGACACTGACTTTTAACCTCGTTATCTGACAACTTCGACTTCACTACAACCATCAACTCAACAACTAACTAACCAGGCCTGGTTCACCTGCTTATTTAGGCTTCCATGGTTTCTAGAAAGTTACCAAATATTCATGAAATTGACTTTCTCTCTCACACTCATTAAGCTATAACATAAATCTCTCTCTATATAAGCAACGGAGCCAGGATTTTCTAGAACACAGACAAAAGAATGTAGAACGTAAACAAAGCAACGTAACATACAGGGGTAACAACAAATAACTAAAGAAATCCTAACTAATAATCAAAAGTTCGCTTCGCAACAATACGTTATTGAATTCGGAATAAAAAGGGCTTTCAAAATCTAACATAAAAACATTAGGACCGTATTTAATAAAATAAAGTTGAGGATGGTTCCGCAAAGAGGAAACGTCGGAATGAAAAACTGATAATGCCACTTAAACGAGCTTTAAAAGATGCTGCGGAGAAGTGTCATAAGTTTTGGTCTAGGTCCAATATTAACGTCACAAAACATAAAACGTAAAATTACAAAATTCAGTTTTTGCAAAATATCTCAAAAACCGAAAAAAAGTCGGTTTTCTACATGTCATTTTATTAAGGACTATTTGCACCATCGTATTTTTAAGCTGACTTAGTTAAGTCTTGTTTTGGCTGTGACATTTTGCAATCTGAACTGTCACATGCAAATAGCAACTTAAATGAGCTTAAAAATTCGTTGGTCCAATCGGCCATAAGACCATGATTACGCAACTTTTTTCCCATTTAACCAAATCTGTAATTCTAACCGTTTTCCAGATCCCCATAGCGGCGCTGCTTATCCTGAACACACTGTACAGGGTGCTGCATTTTCGATGGTTTTACGGGGTACAGAGAAAACGGTAATACCATAGATAGAAAAAAAGTAGCATACGTGTTCTGATCTCTTTTTCTGAGCTGAGATGACTGGCGAAAAGTGGGCGGCGCAAACTTCTTTTGTTTCAAAGATACGGGGGGCTTTTGAAAATTGGTCATTTTGGAACCGCCTCTGTAGGGGAAGTTTACCTAATATGGGATACTAAGGTAAAACGGGATACCCTAATTATTTCGTAGTAAGATATAGCGCCACCTGTTGTACTATTGACTTAATACTTCCAGTCCGTGTATGAGTAACGTGCAGCAGTTTGACCAAAATCGTGACAGGTGTAACGCCGCTAGGTGAGTTTTTATGTTTTCAACATATTTATTGTAAAAATTTCCTAGTTTTTGACCTATATGACCAATGAGATGACGCCGATTATTTTTTTGTCAGTTGCTAGGGCTTAAACAATCACTTAACTTTATGAAATTTTAAGGTNNAAGTTCATCCATNTNNTGAANANGTGCCTTTCTCTTTTAGCNCTCGNACNGCNTAGNCANANA
>CM042789.1:12840426-13049480 GCA_018691245.2 Ips nitidus | reverse complement strand
TANANATANCCANNGCCATACANNCTTCANNAGNCNCATGAGTCNCTCACGGATTNTANNNCGNTTANTAAGNCTAGCNCATNACGGAACGCGTCAGCATACCGANNGATGCNAAGCNTNNAGTTTTNGGGNTCCCTCAGTCGNATGTCANTTTAACNACCCGTATGTTTAGCGGNGTACATTGACTNNGNNTACATGATNNNTGTNNTTAGCCCGAATNAGGCNCANAGANGGNNGCNCGCCCNCGNNTGNCTCTGTNANNAAAATNATTNNCNTGACTACTNATAGACANGCTATCGGCAGNCCNGNCGTATANTNAATCCCGTATATGCGNGNGACGTGTTCGGTGGATGCGCCTTNACCNAGANCNNCNNGAACGCNNCGTGAGGGTTGNGNCGAACANGTNNCATCGGNCNNAGNTNTNGAGCNCGTCGCTGCTACCAGCGAATCCTACAAATTCGCGGGTCGCTGCTACCAGCGAATCCTACAAATTCGCGGGTCGCTGCTACCAGCGAATCCTACAAATTCGCGGGTCGCTGCTACCAGCGAATCCTACAAATTCGCGGGTCGCTGCTACCAGCGAATCCTACAAATTCGCGGGTCGCTGCTACCAGCGAATCCTACAAATTCGCGGGTCGCTGCTACCAGCGAATCCTACAAATTCGCGGGTCGCTGCTACCAGCGAATCCTACAAATTCGCGGGTCGCTGCTACCAGCGAATCCTACAAATTCGCGGGTCGCTGCTACCAGCGAATCCTACAAATTCGCGGGTCGCTGCTACCAGCGAATCCTATAAATTCGCGGGTCGCTGCTACCAGCGAATCCTACAAATTCGCGGGTCGCTGCTACCAGCGAATCCTACAAATTCGCGGGTCGCTGCTACCAGCGAATTCTAAAAATTTTTTTGTTTTTCTACCAGCGAATTGCTGCCAGTCGTGGTTCGCACCAGAGCAGTACAGTACAGTCGTTAGTCGCCGCGAATTTAAATTTAGTTTCATACAGTTTTATCCAAAAATGGATGGATTTACCATTGAAAAGGATAAACAGCTTGTTCATCTGATCAGTAATAACCCAGAATTATATGATCCAAAAAACGTGTCATATAAATCAACATTGAAAAAAGAGGCCACATGGAAAAAAATCGGAGAAATTATGAATAAAGATAGTAAGTTTATTTGTCAAAATTTTTCTACAACATTAAAGTAAAACAATATAATATTTAAATTTGGTTATTCTGCCACTGTACAGCTCCCTCGTTGGAACAGTAGAACTTCTTGGCAGGTAATATCCCCCCGCCCCTCTTAATGGAATCATATTTTATGTCGGAAGCGGGAAAGCCATGTCTTGTAATTCATGTTGTTTGCTTTGCCTGTTATTTACATATTCTTTGCGTAACATGTTGTGTAAACAACACGAGACAAAAATAATTAGATCCACAGTAGAAGGTTTTACGTTAATAGGAGTAAAAAAATATTCGAAAAACATGGCACAGTATACCAAACGCATTTTCAGTAACTCTTCTGGCGCGACAAAGTCTATAATTGAATATGGCTTTATTGTGATCTTCCAATGCTTGTCTTCTCTGGTAGGGTTTCATAATATTTGTATGAAGCTGAAAAGCTTCGTCTCCCAGAATCACGTGGGGAAGAATAATATTTTTTTGAATATGGAATTAATGCCGGTGCGAGAAATTTGAATTTGTTTTCTAAAATATCCTTGCCAATTTGAGATTTCTTGAAAATGCCCGCATCGCCTTCCTTTCCATAGGATCCAATATCCACAAAAAGAAATTGATAGTTGGCGTCAACAATGGCCAACAGCACTATGAAAAAATAGTGTTTATAGTTAAAAAAAAGTGAACCACTTTTGTCTGGACACATAACTCGCACGTGTTTCTCATCAATAGCCCCGATAACATTCGGGAAGTGCCATGCGTTCCAAAATTCCTTTGCTTTTTCTGTTAAGTTGACTTTCGCGGCGGGGGGTAGAAATAGCGGCTTTAGCTTGTACATGCTCTTCAAGACTAATGGCACAACTACACTTATGTAACTATGACTTATTCGAAAAGCAAATGATAACGATCTGTATATCTGTGTATCCAGTTGCTAAAAATCTGTAACAAAATTTGTGTTTAGTTTATATAACAGCTGATGTGGGGGGACGTGTTGGTAATATTAACAAATTTATATTCTAGCTGGATGTTGTAAGAAAAGATGGAAAAACATTCGCGATAATTATTATAAACAAAAAAAACACACTGCAAAAATAACTGGAAGTGCTGCCTCTGGAAAGCGTAAAAGAAATCCAATTTTAGATCAGTTAGGTTTTTTAGATTCGTTGGACCACGAAAAGCGGTAATAACATTTTTTTAGCTGCATAACTTTACTTTTTCTAAATGCTTCTATTGTAGATTACTAACTAGTTATGACAATACAGAAAGTATTGGGAATCAAGAGCATTTAAGTGATATTGATGATGTAGGACATGCAAATGAGGATTATGTTAGTAATGAGACCCAGATTCCACTGAAAAATTTAAATTATATTGTTGATGAAGGACCTTCAAATGTGGATTTTGTTAGTAATGAGACCCAGATTCCACTGAAAAAGAGGAAAAGAAATATTTCTTCTGATATCCTAACGGCAAAGAAGCAAAGTGCTGCCGAAAGCGAGACTTTATTAAAAGAACTGGTAAAGGGTACACCTGCATCACCCGATGATGAAATAGATGTGTTTTTCAAAAGTGCCGCAATGACACTAAAATCATTTCCACCATTGATGAGAGCAGAAACAAAAAATAAAATTTTCCAGATAATTTCAAATGCCGAAATACAACTGCTACGCTCACCAAATCCCCCTTCAACAATATCAAACTACTCCTATGAAAGTAGTACAATCGGTACACCCGAGGGTACACCTATGCTTTACCCCAATCTTTTTGGGGAACAAGATGTACCGTCGACAGTTGCGCAGTCGACATCAACCGCATCGCATTTTTTTGGAAACTTTAGTCCGTAAAATAATAACATTCTTTTTGTGCAAATTTATTAATATATTTTATCTAACAATGATTAGTTGAATAAATTTACCTGTCATTTTTAATTATGTAATTTCAATTATATAATATAATAAAATAAAGTTTTTCTACCTTAATGATTGCTAATTTTTCCGCTGGAGTTATTGGTTCTTTTACACGATTGTACGGGGTACTCTTCGGATCATCTGCTCTAAGCTTTAATATAGAATCGAACTGGTTCCTCGAAGTAGAATAGAATAGAATATTACTCTCAGTAGTAATATATCATCATCCTTATAACTGTCCAACAATAAAAGTAAAGATCTTTTTCTAGAGAGGTTCATTTTAACTCCGTTTAACGTTTCAACTCCGATGAGAATTACAACACGAAGCAAAATTCGCCAGCGAATTAAATCTAGAGGAAAACAGAAGCCGGAGCGAAAATCGTGACCGAATCAATCGTCGCTACCGAGTCGCGGTCGCTGACGACTGTCGACCGTGGAGGAAAACGTAGCTAAGAGATTTAATTGGCCAGCGTCGTTAATCCAAAAGCGGGGATATATTTCTATTGCTAGGTGTTTATAAGGAAAGGAATTTTTCTGTCGCCACAAATTCTCACCTTTTTGACCCCAAGCAAAAATGATTTATTGCCTGCAGTTGCAGGAAGAAATTGTTATTATTTATTGCACCCGGCGACATGTTTTTGAAATTCCACCTTTTGACCTGACGCATTCCTGAAGGCGAACTCTCTAACGAATAGCAAGGAAATGTATTTGCTGTCATAGAAAACCCTTCTCTATTGTAATATATGGTACTCTCTACGTAGCTATTCGGGTTGTGCAAAATAGAAAGACCAAATGAGGTCTTGCTATGATTTTATCTCTCTTGGGGCTATGAAATTTTGTATTTGTCATTCTTTCTTTTCCGTCGTTTCCTAAAATACAAATGTTTCGTTTTTTAACCTTTCTTCCTTTAATAAAAAGTGTAAGAATAAGAGTTATAGCGAATTAAATTCTCTACAAGATTGCATCACTCTAGAGCAGAGGTTCCCAAACTTTTTTATCTTATAGACCACTTTATAAATTTTGCTGATTTTGGTGGACCCCCTGAAGCTACATTTATACCATATTCTCAAAACTCAACAAAAAAATTTGAAGATTAGGTCTATGGAATTTTGTGTTGCGGCTGAGTTAAAACAACGATTAACAGTTTTCGAAAAAAAAAAAGTGAAAATTAATTGGTTAATTAATTATTAATTGATTGTGCCTTATCTCCTCGTTGGTGGTTTGAACAAAGTCTTGTGGAGGACCGGATGGTTGAGTGGTGGTATTGTCGAAAACTAAGCGCCCAGGCTCCACCGAGTTCGTAGGTATTGAAAAAGCCGGTGATGGTGCTTGATCGGACATGGTGATACTACTGCAAAAAAACACTTAAATTAAGTCTAGAAAATAGATGTTTTTGTTAAAACAAGTTACAATAATTACTAAATTCAATTTCCACACAAGTGGTACAACCTTGATTAATAGTATCGATTCGACTGAATAGGACCTAATTGAAGTGGATGATAACTAGATTAGTTACTAAACGATACATCCTCTAGGTTTTTTGCCCTAAAAAGTCATTTGAAGGAAATATTCGTCCAAAACTGTTTTAACTCTTACTGGAGCTCATATTTTATAATAGTTTATACCCCAAGTGGAACCACTTCTACTTATTATAGTTTTTTAAATATAACTATGTTAGGCCATTGTGATTATATCTAAAATTGATGTTATATTATAAATATGTTAATTTTTTTCAATATGTTTTACAAAAACTGGTGGTATTCTATTTGTACCACTGCGCTATTAGGAAAAAAAAACAAATATATTTTTTATACAAAAAATCCAATTTTATTAAAGCAGGAATGTCTAAAAACAAATACAGCGTTATCTATTTGGTGTGGAACCTCTGGAAACAAATTTTATTTTTGCCCAGACATAATGGTACTTGGCAAACTGAACATATCCAATCAGTACGGACTTGTGTAGTTTTAGTGCAACACAAAGCACATCGTCGTCTTGTACTTCTTTCAGGCTGGTGTGTTGAAGAATTTAGACGGATATCTTGGTAAATTTGGTTTGGACTTCTTTATTTCAATGGGAGGATATTCAATCGGGCACACTTTTCTTTTCAGAGATACTAAGGTTGGAGCAAGTAGGCCATTTATAATTCCCCGTTTTTGGCTGACATTTTTGGTAAATTCAGTAACTTATATACACAAAAAGCATTTACCACTGACGCATCCAGAAAATACGTTTTTGTTATTTTCTTCGGTTTTTCCCACATAAATGTCAAACTTTAGACAATAACCAGATTTGTCACAGAGCATCCAGACTTTATAGCCACGCTTGATTGGCTTCTTGGGCATATAGGTATTGTTTGAGAGAACTTCTGCCTTTGAACTTTATCATAGACTCGTCTATGGAAAGCATTTCACTTGGTAGCAAACATCTATTGAAATTATTTGTTAGTTGTTCCAGAAGAGGCCGAACTTTATATAGTTTATCAAAGTGCATTGACTTGCGGTCAGGCATCAAAGAATTGTCATTTAGATGGATATTACCTAATAACCATCCAAATCTTCTCAACGGCATAAGAGCACTTACGTATTCATCTCGTAATTCTGAGCAACTTGACCAATAATCTTTGTAACTTGGCATGCGCTTGATACCCATCAACAAATTAATTCCGAGAAAAGCTCTAATTTCATTTTCGTCAGTCCTTTTGTAAGATTTACCAGCTGATATTTGTCTTTGTTCTGCGTATAAGTTGGTTTGAAAGACTCTGTGAGCAATCAAATTGTCGGTAAAAAATTGGCAGAATAGTTTATAAGGTGTAAGGTTTTCCATGTTTTTTTATGAATTCAGGAACTCCACTTTCACTTGTAAAGGGCAAAGGTGGCTCTGGTTTTTCCAATTTTCCCCATTTAGGCGGTTCAAAACTTGACAGATCGGATTTGTTCAGTTTTTCTCTAAGCCTTGAAAGAGGGACGTCATCTTCAGAGTCATCACTTTCACTAAAAATAATAGCATTTTTAGTTTGGGCTATTATTTCATCGGTATCTGTGAGATAATCATCTATAATGGACTCTGGATCGGAGGGTATGTCAAAAAAATAGGCATTATTTATTTCTTCTTCAAATTCCTCCCTACTCATGCCAACTATCTTGAAAGGCCAATCTTCGGCATTATAACGTTCCATTTCCTAAAACTAAATATCTGTGATTCCCAATTATTTTTTGCAAGTGACGCAGTGGTACAAAAATCATACCAGCAAATTTAATAAATTGAAAAAATTATTCAAAACCAATATTTTTTACCTGTTTCTTTCCTTGTAGATTGTATCACTATCTTACTATATCGAAATTTCCACAGGAAATTAACTGATTTATCACGAAAAACCGTTTATAACCTTCAAACAGCTTTGCAGGAGCGAAACATGTGTGGTGGTGTGGTCAGTTATGCTTGTTGTCGACTAATCACAACACTCCACGTATAATTAAACTGCTCCAACTTCACTGAAAATGCTTTATTAACATAATGGGAAAACTTTGAGACAATTTCTCATAAAGTTAGTTGAAAGGTAAGAACGTGGTAAAACTAAGGTTAACTTTCCACATGGTGGCAGTTACGTCATCATTTGCCTTTCTTGTCTATTACATGCGTTCCGAGCGCGATAGAATTTTGACGGCATCTAGTCACGTCGACAATGAATCAGGACGACAAGGGTTGGAAAATCGGCCGCCATTGTTGTCAAAAAGTAAGCAAAGAGACATTTTTTAATTTTGATGTAAATTTTACAATATTTTAAGGAGTATTTTGATTTAACTTGTGTTTAACTGCGATACTACGTGTGAGTCTAGATAATGTATGTGTGTTTCGGTAGTCAGTTTTGAAAATGCCACCTTCTTAATACACTTTACAACTATCAAGGGGCCCAGTGAAACATTCTGAAGGAACTAGAGTTTGTGGAACAGAAAAGGATGCCTTTTCTAATAGAAAACACTGTAACAATGAAACAGCCTATATATTTACTTACTCCCAAGAAGAGTTTTTACAAGAACACTACAAAAACCAAGTTTATTCAAGCCAGTGGTTCTCGAAGAAACATGGATATAGAGTAAAGGTGTATTTAGCAGAAGCTGAAAAGGTGATTTACCTAATACTATAAAAAGGACTCTGGTAGAGGTATTAATGAGCTGCTAATACTAAATAGTTTATGTTTCAGGTACCTTTATTTGCCTAATCTGGAGTTTGCTTATCATGCTTTGAAAGGGTCCAAATTTAAAAAGTCCCATTATCAATTGCTCATGCCGTCAAAATTCTATCGCGCTCGGAACGCATGTAATAGACAAGAAAGGCAAATGATGACGTAACCGCCACGGGAAAATAAATGGACCATACCATAATCTGTCACAGTCACAACAAAAATTTAGCTAGTAATAGTTAAAGACAACAAGAAAACAAGTAAAGCTCTACATACCTTTGGCCAACTTTTACTAAATTTTCGGACTTTTTCAACTTTTGGCGACATTTTTATTACACACAAACAAAAACACGATTTAAAATCAAATATAAAGTACTTGCTAGGCGGGAATGCGCACAAGAATCGTCTTGCGCATTAACCTTCACAAATAAAAATATCAAAACAAAAATTCCTGACTGACAAGAGTGGAAATTGACAACTGACATGACACATTTGACTTTGACACTTTTGACAGCCACTTTAAGGTGTATGTTAGATCAGTTCTCTTTCTATTTAGTTTATTCTATTAATGAAAGAAAGAAAAGGAAAGAAAGAAGGACTAAATCAGTGAAGAAATGTGCAGTTGTTTGATGTTTGTGTCCTATTTCGGAAGCCTCGTAGGAAATCGCCAGTTTGTAGCCCACTTACATAAGATGGCGCCACATATTGCGCCACGCGCCAATCTCTAAAATAGTATCGCCCTACAACAAAAAAAAGCGCCACTTTGGCGACAAAACGCCACAGCTGGCAACCCGGCGAGTAGGGCCGTGTTTCCCAACCCACTTGTTTTTCTGTTGAGATCGCTAGTTTTTCCAGGCCACATCTCAACCTCCCAGCAGCGCCGTCGCACCATCGTAAGTATACCTGTTTGGTGGCTAGCCCTCCTAGTGCACTGTGTAGCTGTTATTTGAACAACGAGGCTCGATAGACCGGGTGTTCCCCCCTTGTTACCGGGACTACTTTTTAGTACCGAACCGCCCCCTTCACCCCGTACTGCTGTTTTCTGCAGGCTTCACACAAACGCTACATGGTTCGATATACCGGGCGTTGTTTTTTTTGCGCGAAGTTTTTTTGGATGCGTTACGAAGGTTTTGTTGTTATAACTTAGTAGAAGACAAGTTTCATTTTTGTTTTAAAATGGATCCTAATTGTAGGGGTAAGTAGTAAGTTTTTCACATAAAAATGTTTGACCAAAAGTTTACTTTTAAATATTAATATACTCAAAATGGAAATGCGTTTTTACGCCACTATTAAGAGACAAAATTTTGAATGTTTTTTTTTATGTTCCGCCCAATATCCCACGGGTTTGTTTAGTGTTTTGTTGAAGAAACTTTCTTAATAAACTAATGCTAAACAGAAACCTTGCTCATATTTGCACATAAGTCTAAAATACGGGGTTAATTTTTTACTGACGTTTCAAAAGTTCAAAATGCTATACTTACCTATATTTTGTTCTGCTTACAGATGTGCACGAAAACTTTTTTATTATTAGTTACCAGGACTTTTTTGACATGGTTCAGAGTTTTTCCGATAAAAGTATTAATAGTATATTCACTACTTTAGAAAATACAATTTTAGAACTGACGAAAAATGAGCAACTCAGCAAGAACGAAAAAAGAAATTTATCAAGATTTAAATCAGATTTTTTAAAAAAATGGATGGTTTCGTGTCGATCTAAAGACAGATTCATACAAACACATGCAAAATGGTTGAGTTTGCAAATGAAATTTTTCAAAAGAAGCAATCAAGTCAAACGAAAATCAAGCAATAAAGGTGGACCTAAAGTATCTTTTGAAGATAGCAGTGATCGTTCCAAAAGAATGAAAACTAGTAATTTGCGAAATACATCTAGTGCAGTAGAACTCGCCTATGCAACGCAAATGAATTTTCGTGCCGAAGGAAACAATCAAGCTGCAAAAATACTCAAAGACATTACCAATACTCCATCAAAAGCTCACGAGTATTGCAACGCCTTAAAAAATCAAACAACAACTTATACTAAATTGAGTGCTGATGAGGCTCTTTCTCTTCTAATAGAAACAAAGTTAAGCAAGAGTCAATACAATTTAATCAGGCGTCAAGTCAAAGAAAAAAACTGTCATATTTATGAAAGGAAGGAAATGACAAACAGTCTTCTTCACAATAGTAGTAGTATTGTGGAGAAGACTGTTTGTCATTTCCTTCCTTTCGTACTCCTGCGACTCCACTGAAAGAATATGGACTACTACTTCTTTCTGTCATATTTATCCTTCCTATGATGAAATCCTTAAAGCAAAGAAGCGATGTTACCCTAACTCAATAATTGTCTCTTCGGATTCTGTAGCCGAAGTTCCAATGCAGTCAATGCTGAATCATACTTGCAAAAGATTGCTTCAGTTACAAGAAGAAGTTATTGATAGTTTAAACTCCTGCTCAAACGTAAATTTAGTTTTAATATGTAAATCGGGCCTAGACGGTTCTTCAGGTCAATCGGAGTACAAACAAAAATTTGACAAAACCGGTAGTTCTGACTCTAGTATAGTATTGACATCATTAGTACCCATAAGGCTTATAGGTATATCGTACAGAAACCAATAAAAATAATCAAATAATTTGGAAAAATGTAAAGAACATCATCGCCTCGTTTTTGTCGTCTTTTAAAATTACAGTTCATTCACGAAACAGCAGAGCTAATTAAACTAGAAAAAGAGTTTGTGGACCGTCAAATTAATAATATCGTTCCATTTACTTGTACCATTAATAACTCAAATGTAACTGTTAATTTTGAACTACATTTTACAATGATTGACGGTAAAGTTTGCAATTCTTTAACTTCAAACAAATCTACTCAAAGATGTTATATTTGTAGAGCCTGTTCTAAAGACTTTAATAATATCGACAATATTGTTCTACGACCAGCAAATACTGATAACTTTAAGTCTATGTGTCTGTCTACTTTACATGCTTGGATACGTTTTTTTGAATGTCTCTTACATTTAGCTTATAAAATGGATATTAAAAAATGGCAAGCTAGAAGTGATATTGATAAACAAATTGTATTGGATACCAAAAAGCGTATTCAAGGAAAGAAAAGATAACATACGAGATATAATAAATCGCCTTCTGGTTTCGTCAGATCCTTGCATCTCAAGTTTACGTAAACTACCTATTAAAAAATTAAAATGTTTCCTTCCTGAAACTTTGGAGTTATTAGATACTCCAAAATTAAATAATTCCACGGATACTAAGTTTTTAGAGTTAAGTAGTTCTGATGAAGAATAAAAATATCATTAGGTATTTTTTTTAATTAAAAAGATGTTGAAAATGGTGAGGTATTGTTTTTTGTTTATCAATCCCAATCCTCTGACCGGGTTTGCCGTATTACGGCTCATCAGAGAGGCTATAGGGCTTGATAACCAAATAATAAAACCTTTATTCCAGTATAGTCAACTGGATGCCAGAAATGATAGTTTTTGTGCAACATCTGGTGACATCTGTACTCAACTCTACGAGTTAGAAAGGGAACGCCATCTGTACTTTCTAACTCATAGAGTTGAGTACAGATGTCACCAGATGTTGCACAAAAACTAAAAAGATGCTTAAAAACCTGCAAACCTGCTTAAAAAATTCCATTGTGTCATTTATTAAAAATTCCTTAACTGTATTTAACTCTTTTAATTATTGCCTAGATTTTTTAAAAATCGACCACTGTGCGTCAAGGGTCGACAAGACCGGGCGCTACACGATAGTTCCGCATTCCAGAAACGCTACGTGGTTCGCTAGATCGGGCGTAGGAAGCAAGTTTCTGAATCCTGTTGCCGACAAGAACCACTACAAGGCTCGTATAGACCGTGACACCGTAACTTTATTTTCACGGACCTGTATTGTCCCCGTAATTAACTTTGAATCATCTTGTACAGGGTGATTGATTGAGTTCTGACCACCCCCTTAACTTCCTTATTTTTGATTTCAGTAAAAAAACTTGTATCAATTTATATGTAGATATTTAGGTCTACTTTATTCTTGGATAAGCAGTTATTATATAGGGTGTCCCAAATTTGAGTAACTAAATTAACCCTTAACCACATAGTCGAGGCAACATTGGCTAAAGTAATAGATGCTGTTTCGGAAACAGTTGAATATCAATACAGACATTTTACATCAGCTAGGCCTAGAATTTGACGTAAAATTCAAATAACGTATAAAAAGTTGGTCATTGTATTTAAAAAAACATAAGTTTGGTTTGTTACTCAAATTTGGGACATCCGACCCGTACGAAGAGAATAAACGTTAGTTGATAGGTATTTTTGGCTTTTATTAGCGTTGTCAGCACCTGAACCACTGTTACCACAGATTGGCGGGAACCTTGTCTCTAGCTGTTTAAAAGCTACCAAGGCATACGATTTGTGTTTCCTGGTTCACATTTCGAAAACTCTTAACTACTTTATTGAAACCAGGTGGCGCCCGAAGTAATTCTCACCAACTTTCGTTCTAAAACTCACTTTAATTAGAAGTCCCGAATAAATAGCGTCACAACGGAAGTGATGTTAGTGGGCTCCTGTTGGATTGTTACTGTTAAGTTTACACAAATCAGTTTACAAACAAAGTTTTAGATGTAGCTAGGTCATGTGTGCATGGTTCATCGTAGTTGTGCAGTGCGTGCGGTTGACGGTCGTTTTGACCGTCACTGGGTCAAAACGATTTATGTATAATTTTATGATTCATCAATGCAACAACAAGTTTAATAATAGATTTTGTGGATACGGTAAATCAATAAACTTATTGATTTACGAGTAACAGGGGCTGGGGGAGGGGGAGAGAGTCCTGCCGCAGTCTTTCGGTCCTACATGGCGTTTTCAGGACGAAACGTTCATTAATGCATATCCAACACCAGTTTACACAGTGCAACAAAAAGTGGCTAATTTCAAACTTCAGCAGCTAGGATCTTTGTTACATATTTTGTTGCTTATTCACAATTAGATTACTCAGTTGAGGTTCAGGGATCTACGTTGGCGTGACAAAAAAATTGGGGTTCACAATTCGTAAGCGGGGGTCCACAAACATTTTTCTGTTTAACTGTTTACAATGTAGTATGATAACCATAATAACAGTGTAATAATTACATTTATGAGTAAATACAACACAACAAACAACAGGCAAACATCATGGCAGATAATCAAATCAAATGATATGATATGATGCACCTTGATTGGGTTTAATACAATTTCCAAACAAACTTTATTAGATATTACGAAAAACTATAAAATACGATCAAATAATTGTAAATTGACCGTCATTTGAACACATTGAAATTTAATTTATTTTTAATTAATTTAAAATTATGACAGTAGTCGTAGGGACTACCATTAGACCCAACAGATACCTAGGACCATGTAATAAAAACTAGATACCTCCAGATTATTTAAATATCAAGTTTTATAAAATGTTGACATGAAAAAAATACTTGGAAAATGGCACACGTGCACAACCAACACTGGAAGTCACAATTTTAATAACAATTAATCGATTTGGACTACCTTACTTAACCGTGAAATTACTTCGACTGAATAATTTAATTTAACAGAGCTATAATCTATTGCAATGCATCTTCTGCAGTATCTCTTCTCCCTCCTCCCCCACTCGTAAATCATTAGTTGCCGACTTTCTCTAAATTCTTCCATAAATTCTATTATTATGACGTAACCCTCACCGCATCACCTATTGCACAACTACGATGAACAATGCACACATGACCTCATTCTCAAAGGGTTATAATTTCACTATAGCTATATCGTCGGCCCGGCGGACGATGTCCGCCCTTGTTTACGCTTATTTCGTAATAATTAGCTCACTTGTTAAATAAATAAAAAATAGTATCTGCACCGCAACTCGAACACATAACCATACGCGTGGTACTACGGCCCATAAACCTCTACGCCACGCTTATTGCATATACCGTTTGTTCGACACCCGTACACACACTTTATATTCTTCCAATACTTTGCAAAACATAAAAACAGACCAAAAGCAAAAAATATATACCAGGTGTTCAAGAGCACCCTGGACATAGGAGATTAACATGGGAAAACGGTTTTGATTTTTTTGCGCCTGTACGGTTGATTTGATTGAAAAATCGTATCAATGAAAGTTGTAGTACCTATCACGGACTAGTTTTCTGTATTTTATTCAGATTTCTAACTTGAGCCCTTTCGTCGTAAAACACGAACAAAAATGCGAAAATTTAAACTTTTTACCTGCACTGTATAAGTGGTTGTCGAGCAACCGTATCAGCAACAATGACCTTTTTACCCGAAAACTAGTCCCTGATAGGTACTACAACTTTCATTAATACGATTTTTCAATCAAATCAGCCGTACAGGCGCAAAAAAATCAAAACCGTTTTCCCATGTTAATCTCCTATGTTCAGGGTGCTCTTGGACACCTGGTATAATGCAATGAAGGTCGTACGCACTCAGTTTGGCCCACGTAATGGAAAAATAGGTAAAACTTCCAAAAATTTAAAATTTTTTTTAAAATTTGAAAATATTGCATAACATGATTTTGGTCGAGAGCACTCCAATGGTGATGCTCCGGGAAAATATTAGCAATTTTCTTTTGTTTATTTTTTAAAGTCAAAATTGAAATCAAAATTAAATTAAATAATTTGTAGGGTCGCTGCTACCAGCGAATCCTACAAATTCGCGGGTCGCTGCTACCAGCGAATCCTATAAATTCGCGGGTCGCTGCTACCAGCGAATCCTACAAATTCGCGGGTCGCTGATACCAGCGAATCCAACAAATTCGCGGGTCGCTGCTACCAGCGAATCCTACAAACCAGCGAATCCTACAAATTCGCGGGTCGCTGCTACCAGCGAATCCTACAAATTCGCGGGTCGCTGCTACCAGCGAATCCTACAAATTCGCGGGTCGCTGCTACCAGCGAATCCTACAAATTCGCGGGTCGCTGCTACCAGCGAATCCTACAAATTCGCGGGTCGCTGCTACCAGCGAATCCTATAAATTCGCGGGTCGCTGCTACCAGCGAATCCTACAAATTCGCGGGTCGTTGCTACCAGCGAATCCTACAAATTTTTTTGTTTTTCTACCAGCGAATCGATGCCAGTCGTGGTTCGCACCAGAGCAGTACAGTACAGTCGTTAGTCGCCGCGAATTTAAATTTAGTTTCATACAGTTTTATCCAAAAATGGATGGATTTACCATTGAAAAGGATAAACAGCTTGTTCATCTGATCAGTAATAACCCAGAATTATATGATCCAAAAAACGTGTCATATAAATTAACATTGAAAAAAGAGGCCACATGGAAAAAAATCGGAGACATTATGAATAAAGATAGTAAGTTTATTTGTCAAAATTTTTCTACAACATTAAAGTAAAACAATATAATATTTAAATTTGGTTATTCTGCCACTGTACAGGGTGCTGCATTTTCGATGGTTTTACGGGGTAACGGTAATAGATAGAAAAAAAGTAGCATACGTGTTCCGATCTCTTTTTCCGAGCTGAGATGACTGGCGAAGAGTGGGCTGCGCAAACTTCTTTTGTTTCAAAGATACGGGGGGTTTTTGAAAATTGGTCATTTTGGAACCTGCTCTGTATTTCATTTGCTATTAAAGTTAACAAAAAAGGAAAAACGGTTTCCGGTAGAAGTTTTGACGTAGAATCCAATGGCGTAGTCAGTTTTTTTCTATTACGTTTAGTTTCTGACATATGACAGTAAGTTATATTTTTTTAAATGGAACATCCTATATATTTTCAGTTCATTTAATTCTGTTGATATTTACTTTTTCAACAGTGTATTAAAACATATATGTTTGTAAACGTTAATCTTGGTAATTAGAAAAAAAGCGTTTCCTTAACAAAAAAGTGCTAAATAATATGTATAAAAATACTCACAGTCCAAACAAAATTTGGCTATGTTCATATTAACATGTTACATGTCGTTTATAAACAGTTTTTTTAACTTCTACCTTAAAAATAGTAGAAAATAGAAATGGCCACTTTTCTTATTAAAGCGACGGTAGAACTGCTTGTAATTTAGATTTTTTTAAATTATAGGATTTATTAAAAATATTGAATTTTCTGATGTGTTAGTTTATATGATTTCCGATTGTTTTTGTTTCGTATTTTAGATATTGGCATTTTTTTAACTTAGCAAACGACTTTTTTTTTAAATAAGAGGATTAACCTTTACAACCTTATATGTTGTAATACACTGTTGAAAAGGTAAAAATGAACAGAATTAAATGACGTACAAATATATAGGGTGTTCCATTTAAAAAATTGTAACTTACTGCCATATGTCAAAAACTAAACGTAATAGAAAAAAACCGGCTACGTCATTGGATTCTACGTGAAAAGTTGTACCAGATACCGTTTTTATTTTTTTAATAACTTTTATAGCAAATGAAATACAGAGGAGGTTGAAAAATTACCATTTTTCAAAAACCCCCCGTATCTTTGAGACAAAAGAGGTTTGCGCAGCCCACTCTTCGCCAGTCATCTCAGCTCGGAAAATAAGATCGGAACACGTATGCTACTTTTTTTCTATCTATTATCGTTTTCTCTGTACCCCGTAAAACCATCGAAAATGCAGCACCCTGTACAGCTCCCTCGTTGGAACAGTAGAACTTCTTGGCAGGTAATATCCCCCCGCCCCTCTTAATGGAATCATATTTTATGTCGGAAGCGGGAAAGCCATGTCTTGTAATTCATGTTGTTTGCTTTGCCTGTTATTTACATATTCTTTGCGTAACATGTTGTGTAAACAACACGAGACAAAAATAATTAGATCCACAGTAGAAGGTTTTACGTTAATAGGAGTAAAAAATATTCGAAAAACATGGCACAGTATACCAAACGCATTTTCAGTAACTCTTCTGGCGCGACAAAGTCTATAATTGAATATGGCTTTATTGTGATCTTCCAATGCTTGTCTTCTCTGGTAGGGTTTCATAATATTTGTATGAAGCTGAAAAGCTTCGTCTCCCAGAATCACGTGGGGAAGAATAATATTTTTTGAATATGGAATTAATGCCGGTGCGAGAAATTTGAATTTGTTTTCTAAAATATCCTTGCCAATTTGAGATTTCTTGAAAATGCCCGCATCGCCTTCCTTTCCATAGGATCCAATATCCACAAAAAGAAATTGATAGTTGGCGTCAACAATGGCCAACAGCACTATGAAAAAATAGTGTTTATAGTTAAAAAAAAGTGAACCACTTTTGTCTGGACACATAACTCGCACGTGTTTCTCATCAATAGCCCCGATAACATTCGGGAAGTGCCATGCGTTCCAAAATTCCTTTGCTTTTTCTGTTAAGTTGACTTTCGCGGCGGGGGGTAGAAATAGCGGCTTTAGCTTGTACATGCTCTTCAAGACTAATGGCACAACTACACTTATGTAACTATGACTTATTCGAAAAGCAAATGATAACGATCTGTATATCTGTGTATCCAGTTGCTAAAAATCTGTAACAAAATTTGTGTTTAGTTTATATAACAGCTGATGTGGAGGGACGTGTCGGTAATATTAACAAATTTGTATTCTAGCTGGATGTTGTAAGAAAAGATGGAAAAACATTCGCGATAATTATTATAAACAAAAAAAACACACTGCAAAAATAACTGGAAATGCTGCCTCTGGAAAGCGTAAAAGAAATCCAATTTTAGATCAGTTAGGTTTTTTAGATTCGTTGGACCACGAAAGACGGTAATAACATTTTTTTAGCTGCATAACTTTACTTTTTCTAAATGCTTCTATTGTAGATTACTAACTAGTTATGACAATACAGAAAGTATTGGGAATCAAGGGCATTTAAGTGATATTGATGATGTAGGACATGCAAATGAGGATTATGTTAGTAATGAGACCCAGATTCCACTGAAAAATTTAAATTATATTGATGATGAAGGACCTTCAAATGTGGATTTTGTTAGTAATGAGACCCAGATTCCACTGAAAAAGAGGAAAAGAAATATTTCTTCTGATATCCTAACGGCAAAGAAGCAAAGTGCTGCCGAAAGCGAGACTTTATTAAAAGAACTGGTAAAGGGTACACCTGCATCACCCGATGATGAAATAGATGTGTTTTTCAAAAGTGCCGCAATGACACTAAAATCATTTCCACCATTGATAAGAGCAGAAACAAAAAGTAGAATTTGCCAGATAATTTCAGATGCCAAAATACAACTGCTACGCTCACCAAATCCCCCTTCAACAATATCAAACTACTCCTATGAAAGTAGTACAATCGGTACACCCGAGGGTACACCTATGCTTTACCCCAATCTTTTTGGGGAACAAGATGTACCGTCGATAGTTGCGCAGTCGACATCAACCGCATCGCATTTTTTTGGAAACTTTGGTCCGTAAAATAATAACATTCTTTTTGTGCAAATTTATTAATATATTTTATCTAACAATGATTAGTTGAATAAATTTACCTGTCATTTTTAATTATGTAATTTCAATTATATAATATAATAAAATAAAGTTTTTCTACCTTAATGATTGCTAATTTTTCCGCTGGAGTTATTGGTTCTTTTACACGATTGTACGGGGTACTCTTCGGATCATCTGCTATAAGCTTTAATATAGAATCGAACTGGTTCCTCGAAGTAGAATAGAATAGAATATTACTCTCAGTAGTAATATATCATCATCCTTATAACTGTCCAACAATAAAAGTAAAGATCTTTTTCTAGAGAGGTTCATTTTAACTCCGTTTAACGTTTCAACTCCGATGAGAATTACAACACGAAGCAAAATTCGCCAGCGAATTAAATCTAGAGGAAAACAGAAGCCGGAGCGAAAATCGTGACCGAATCAATCGTCGCTACCGAGTCGCGGTCGCTGACGACTGTCGACCGTGGAGGAAAACGTAGCTAAGAGATTTAATTGGCCAGCGTCGTTAATCCAAAAGCGGGGATATATTTCTATTGCTAGGTGTTTATAAGGAAAGGAATTTTTCTGTCGCCACAAATTCTCACCTTTTTGACCCCAAGCAAAAATGATTTATTGCCTGCAGTTGCAGGAAGAAATTGTTATTATTTATTGCACCCGGCGACATGTTTTTGAAATTCCACCTTTTGACCTGACGCATTCCTGAAGGCGAACTCTCTAACGAATAGCAAGGAAATGTATTTGCTGTCATAGAAAACCCTTCTCTATTGTAATATATGGTACTCTCTACGTAGCTATTCGGGTTGTGCAAAATAGAAAGACCAAATGAGGTCTTGCTATGATTTTATCTCTCTTGGGGCTATGAAATTTTGTATTTGTCATTCTTTCTTTTCCGTCGTTTCCTAAAATACAAATGTTTCGTTTTTTAACCTTTCCATATATTAAAATCTTGATTTGGTTGGCGTTTTGTAGAATGTACTTTGTTTTTTCACTTTCACTATTGAAAATGTCTTGTACTTGTTGCACTTTATTAAAATTTAGAGCACTTAACTTCGTTTCACCGAACTTGAGAGGTTTGTACTCTGTCTGTAGTTTTCAATTGAAGTGTTTAACACAGGAAGTTCAATTCTCTTGAAATCGATTTTAGAGTTCTTATAGGTTTTCAGATGAAAGTTGTTAACAATAACTTCACAATCGTTGCTTACTTCTACAAGGTAGGATCCTTTTAGAGAGACATTTTCCTTTGTTGATCCACAGAGTTGGTGTGCCACTACTTGATTTGGGATAATAAGCATCCACTTTTGTTGCTCCAATTTTTCCATTTTGATGTATTCCACGTCAACAGGCGTCTGTTGGCATCTTGAAGAGTTTTCATTGAATTTCAGCATCTGTACTTCACAAGGGCTCTGGTCATCATTTGGTACGGAGTTGATTTTATGACAGAGGTATTCTTGTTCCTTCACGTTCTCGCAAGAGTCGTCGAAAGCAGTATGCTTTTCTTCATTAAGGATTAGGTATTTTGAGGACGGAAAAATTACTTTATAGGAGTTTTGACTAGGTGTCGGTAGAGGATACACCCGATAAAGGATGTAATTATCCTTTTCAACAATTGGAACTTCAATTATAAAGACAATTTGATCTTGTTTTGAATAGCTTTTAATTTCCAAAGTTCTTTCGAATAAAAGAACGTGTTCTTTATTTGGTAAGAATGGCAATTTTCCAATATTTCTAATTATCTCTGATATTGTTTCAATTTCCTCTAACAGATCTTCGGGATGTAAGATCGAATTATGAAATGTATTTAATTTTGAGAAGGTTATTGCAACTTTTAGTTTTTCGAATATGTCATATATTTCTTGATATGAAGTGATTATTTGTGTTAACAACATCTGAATTAAAAACCTTTTGCATCTAAACGTTTTACAGCACTTTCAACTTGAAAAAGCCGTGATTCTAAAATTAGCTGGATATGAGTTAAATTTTCAGCTACTTCTTTTATTAAGTTATTAGAGCTTTGCATAATAGTTATCTGTTCTTCTCTAATACTTGACTTATTTCCTTATCATACCGCTCGGCATCTTGTTGGTCAAGGTTACCTGTAAGAGCTTTGACAATTATTCCTCGTTTTTGTCTTTTGATCCTTAAGGGATTTATTTGTGAAAGTTGATAATGGATTTTATTTTCTAATACAGAAGCTAAATTGTATGAATTGAAAAATTCAATTTTGTAAATTGATGATTTGTTTAATGTTTTTAACATGTTTGCTAGGTTGTCTTGCAAAGAATAAAATTCATTAATGATTGGAGTGATATCATTGATTTGGATGAATGACCATGTATCTATTATATTTTGTGCATTTCCAAGTCTTTGAGGAATGATTCCAGGATTGGAGTTAAGGTTATGGTAAAATACTTGGCGGTCCTAGTCTGGATGATGATCCTACAACGATAGGAGTTTTTAATTCCTTCCCATGTACTATTTCTTCACTATCCTTAATTTTATTTTTTAATCTAACCTTATTATTTTCTAAAAGTTCAATTATTTCAAAGGGTCCTGTATATTTCTTATGTTTCTTATTACGTTGTGAATTAGATTTATATACAGTTTGACCTAACGATATTATGCTCAGGTCCTAGTGTATTGCGTTTATCAATAACTCTTTGTTTCTGGCTTTCTAACTTGTCACTGATTTCATCATAAAGATGTTTAACTTCATTATGATGAGTGTATACATAATCAGTATAAAAACCTGTGTTGATTAATTCACAAGGGTCTCTTGAGCTTGTGTGTCCAAAAGTTAATTAATATGGAGCAAAATGGGTAGAAGAATGAATAGAACTATTATATGCTATTAAAGCATAACTCATTAAAGTGTTAACGTTCTCATTTTTAAATCGATCAATTAAAATCCTAAGGTGTTCAATCAAGGTAGAGTGAAATCGTTCCACTGGTGAATTCGATTCGTGATGGAAACGGGTAGTAAAATGAACGTAAATTTTATGACTTTTAAGGAGTTCTTGTACCTACAGTTGTATTTTTGAATTCTGTGCCATTGCCCATTATAACTTTTTCAGGTACTCCATAGAACGAGAAATTATGTATTAAACCTGTTCCGCTAATGACCTCGCAGCGCCACTGTGTGTAGCCATCTTTGATGCGTCTATCGTTTGTCGAGTCGCGAAAATCGTCACGTAGGCAGTGAGTAAGCAGAAGTCATTGTAAAGAGTTGCATGTTGTTGCGGCAATAGTAAAAAAACAATGTTCACCGGGTTTAATCCCCGAAATTGTAAATAAATAAGTGATTAAAGTTAAATAAGTGGTTTTCTCTACTGCAAAGTAAATAAAATTCTCAGTAAAGTAAGAATTGTGCAACGAAGTGAACGAATTAAGTGTCATCATCGCTATTTTTGGTGGTGACAAATCCCCGCTACTGTTGCAATATAACTCGGGGAAGCGTTGGTTTGTGGCCGTGTTTCTTTGTGTCAGGTGCCATGTGGCCTATTTAATCACCTCACTTTGTGTGATATCGGCCCCTTTACCACTGCAGCACCCGAACTATTAACATCGAAGTGACCTGACGTTTGATTCTTGACCTCTGTGGCACGTGTTTGCGATTTAATCTAAATCTAGATTCATCTGGCCGAAACACAGGTAAATTGGTTTCATTTTGGGTTATTTGAAAATTATTTTGTATCGGCCATATTTTCCAACACAGGTTTTGGGTTCGGCTCGACCCAGAGTCCTGGAAATTTTTCCTGACCGAAATATAAGTTCTGACTAGGACGTTACGGCAGGAGTTTCCCCACAGCACCCCAAGATCGTGCTAGACCACTCTAAGGGCACTGTCTAACATTAACAACCCTTATAGGTGGAAGAGCCGGCCACAACAACCAGGGGGTTTAGGACTTGAAAGGTCAGGGTTGAAACCACCAAGTCAACTTACCTAATTTAGTTTTTTTAATTTTTAATTGAACAGCTTTTCCCATCTTGTGCTTATTTTGTTTTTTCCTTTTTTTTTAAATAATTTACTTTAAACGGCTTTAGCACTTGTCAATACCTCTGGAAACCTTTTGGGTTGCCAGAACAAGTGTTGAGGTCGTTTATCTGTTTTCCCTGTGCTTTGCTGTTTTCTGTCCTAGGGAACCTGTCACCAGTTTCTGGGCTCCGTTTCCTACCTGGAAATCAGAGAGATCCAGGACCCAACCACCGATTTTAAAACTGGTAAGGACAGTTTTAAGACGGTTTGGCACTGGGAAAACTTTTCCTGTTTTTTTTTTATTTAAAATTTAACTTTCTTCAATAATTTGGATTAGCAACTCTGTAATTATTTGTAAATTGTAAATGTTGTAGGTTTTTTTTTTGTAATGTTCACTTGTACATAACATAAAGGCTCGCATAAAGGTCAGTTTTTTGATTTCCTGCAAAATATCCAAGTGTGTTCATTCATAGCTAATTATGAACTCATGCAATTAATCCACGACCTTCAGCAATCTAATTGAAAAGTGTTGGAATCTCATTAACGTGAGGTTTCATCATAACAATCTAAAACTGATTTGAGTAAACTTAAAACTATGCAACAGGAGCCCACTAACATCACTTCCGTCAATTCCTTTTTCGTGTTAATTATACGGTATTTCCGTTGTTTTTCGGTCTGATTAACTCAACTGCGGTTTAAGTGAAATGCTGGGATAAATACCCCCTTTCAACCCCGTCACGTTATTTACCTTCATATATAACAATACGTAATCTCGAGTGGGAACCTGGGAACAACAAAGACATTAATATCTTAGGATAGACCTGCCTAGTCATTCATAAATACAGATAATTTTTAAGCAGACACCTCTTTTTATCGATCCTGCTTGCAGCCGAAAGTAATGAATGAACAAACGGTGGGTGGGGATGGGTCTGTGCTAACACGTGTTTTAGGTTGTTGTCTCTCTCCTTATAGTCCGAAGTGGAATTTAGTGGCGGAAAACTGAATTGTGCATCTTATATCATAAAGGGTTATTGATAATGTTATTTATTTTTTAACTGAAAATTGAGAAATTTTTACAAACTATTTGGAAACACGTGGTCACACCATCAAAATGCAAATCACAACAAAGCACTTTCAACATGGCCGCATGCCGCAATTTACTAGAAATACTACCACACCACCAGCTCGGAGCTTTCCCATTGGCCAGCTTTGTATAGCCGTGTTCTGCGCCGTTGCCACGTTTCTTACAACGTTTTCACAGTTTATGGGGCCAAATCACATTTTACAATGTAAATTTTAAAATACTCGTATATGTTAATATGCAGAAAAAATGTGTTGAAAAAATACACACGAAAGTTGTTTCAGTAAGACTTTCGCCATAGACTAATTTTGTTTTTCTTTTCGTCTCTTATAACTGTGTATTACTTGTCAGAGTAGCACAAGCGGGCAACATTGCCTACATAATTGGCTCAAATTTTGGTGTGACGTTTCATCTTGGCACAAACTTTGATAGAATAGGGGCAGGTCCTTAGAGTGATAACCAAGATTAGAGCCAGCGGACGACAATCTGTTTACATTCTGACATACATTTGTTTGGGTTTGGCCCATTTGCGACGTTGCCAAGTCTTATCATACCACCCAGGTTTTGAAGCAGTCTATGTTATGTTTTGAAATGTGACTTAACAATATGATTAATAAAAATAAGTAGTTTTCACCAATATCATGGAATAATCTAATATAGAAGTGTGTTTACGTTACACTATACTGCAGCTATAAAAGGAATACCTATGTTGAAGAGAAATGGAATTTAAATTTGATTTAAAATGGTAGGAACTTCTATTAGCGGGTATGGCAACGCCGCGGTACGAATAGTAATTTCTTGTTTACGTTTGGTTTTGATTGGTTCGTCTTTGTATTCATACGATTTTCTTCGTTTGTGGTTTTATCTAAAAATTTCTCTTCAGTATCCCCTTTTCTAGTCCTGACTGGACATCATTTACCTATATGCCTATAATCCTTTTTATATTGTAGTTCTGAATCGTCTAACCCTTCGTCAATAGGTACCTAGTTCTCCAATAGTAACAAGACTAACTAGGTATTTTGTAAGTACTAAAGACTATTATTAGTTATGCATATTTTCAAATAGATTAGTTATAATCTATTTCAAAATTTAAGTAGGTGCTTGTGCAGAATTAATCAGTTTTTATAATGTAATAATCTTTCACATTCAAGTTGTACACTTTTGCTTAAAATGCCCTTTAAACTGCATATTTTTTTGATATTCACATTTATTATAAGTATACTATTTTTCAATAAAACCAATTACCAAACTGTAAACTTTGATGGCCTGTTTTTCAACTGTATAAGTTATGTTAAAAACATTATCATGTATATTAATAATGCTTATGTTATGTTATTACTTAGGTGATAAAATTAGTTTTCTGTAATATTATTTAAATTTTTAGGAGTGAAGTTATAGTCAACTTTGATTTGACATTTCAACAGAGGCTACCCCACAACCTACTTTAGCCACAAATGTTGAATCAGTGCTTGAAAGGTGAGTCATTACCTACTTCTTCAAATTTCTTATTTTGTTATGTTAAGTGGTTAACAGTTATCTAAAACAAACCAACTGTAATCACCCTATAAACTAGGATTCATTTACTACTCCTAAAAATGTCTATTTATAAGGTGGAATTAACTTGTTTGATTGTATTGAAAAACCCTTGTTATTTTTATAATCACTATTCACTTTAAACATTTTTAGCAAGCTTGAGAAACATTTGTCGGAGTCTGAAAGTACAGATACTGCCTATTCTCTATCTCAGACCTTAACTGCTTCAGAAACAGGATCTATAAAAAGTGTTGTGGCAGCTGCTTTAGACTTGCCTTCTACCTCAAAAAGTTCATTTGTAATCCCAACCAAAAGGTAAATAATAAAATTAGCTTAGTATTTGGGTAATTATAATGTAAAAAAATATATTTTATTAAATAGGAAAAGAGTAAGATACGTGGGTGATCTTGGTTCTGAAGATTTTGCTACTCCACGTAAAAGAAAACGAAATCTTGATATGGTTAGGAGAACTGTGAGTGCGCATAGAAGAAAAATACACCAATTAAGAGGTACAGGGTGATTGATTGAATTTTGACCACCCCCTTAACTTCCTTAATTTTGATTTTAGCAAAAAACGTTAAAAACAAAACTAGTAGATATTTAGGTCTACTTTATTCTTAAATAAACAGTTATTATACAGGGTGTCCCAAATTTGAGTAACTAAATTAACCCTTAATCACATAGTCGAGGCAACATTGCTAAAGTAACAGATGCTACTTCGGAAACAGTGTTGAATATCGATACAGACATTTTACATCAGTTAGGCCTAGAATTTGACGTAAAATTCAAATATCAGATAAAAAGCTAGTCATTGTATTTAAAAAAAAAACAAGTTTGGTTCGTTACTCAAATTTGGGACACCCTGTATAATAAATGTGTATTTTAAAGTAAGGTAGATTTAAATATCTACTAGTTTTGTATTTAACGTTTTTTGCTAAAATCAAAAATAAGGAAGTTAAGGAGGAGTCAAAATTGAATCAATCAAGGATGCTGCTGTGGAAACAGTTGAATATCCACACAGACATTCTACATCAATTAGGCCTAGAATTTGACGTAGAATTCAAATAACGTATAAAAAGTTGGTCATTGTATTTAAAAAAAACATAAGTTTGATTTGTTACTCAAATTTGGGACACCCTGTATAATAACTGTTTATCTAAGAATAAAGTAGACCTAAATATCTACTAGTTTTGTATTTAACGTTTTTTGCTAAAATCAAAATTATGGAAGTTAAGGGGGTGGTCAAAATTGAATCAATCACCCTGTACAGGGTGCTGCATTTTCGATGGTTTTACGGGGTACAGAGAGAAAACGGTAATAGATAGAAAAAATGTAGCATACGTGTTCCGATCTCTTTTTCCGAGCTGAGATGTTTGAGTTGTTTTGTTGATGAGTTTTAAAGATACGGGGGGCTTTTGAAAATTGGTCATTTTGAAACCTCCTCTGTATTTCATTTGCTATTAAAGTTATCAAAAAAGGAAAAACGGTTTCCGGTAGAAGTTTTGACGTAGAATTCAATGGCGTAGTCAGTTTTTTTCTATTACGTTTAGTTTCTGACATATGACAGTAAGTTATATTTTTTTAAATGGAACACCCTATATATTTTTAGTTCATTTAATTATGTTGATTTTTACTTTTTCAGCGGTGTATTAAAACATATAAGTTTGTAAACCTTAATCTTGGTAATTAGAAAAAAAGCGTTTTCTTAACAAAAAAGTGCTAAATAATATGTATAAAAATACCCACAGTCGAAACAAAATTTGGCTATGTTCATATTAACATGTTACATGTCGTTTATAAACAGTTTTTTCAACTTCTACCTTAAAAATAGTAGAAAATAGAAATGGCCACTTTTCTTATTAAAGTGACGGTAGAACTCAATGAATAAAAAAAATGTAAACATAGCAGGAAGGAGGACAATAGCAATCAAAGAGGGGGACAGAAACAAGGGGGAGGCGGGGGGAGTAATATGGCGGCCGTCAACTTCCGGTTGGCACTATAAAACACTATTATTATTGTCCACTGTACAACTTAATTTAAATTTGCAAAACTCAACTGTTAAAGAACCACAAACAAAACAAACTAACACTATACTACAACAAATACAAACAACAAATTTTTCCGGGTTTGAAACTCCAAACTTTCAATGACTTTGCGTCAATTCAACTGCGAAGTAGGCGAATGCGCAATCAACTTCCGTCCCCCTCGCTTAATGCACAAACGGGTTATAATTTGTATTATTGTTACCTCCTGATACTTGTTCTTTTTACTCATTGGTAGAACTGTTTGTAACTTAGATTTTTAATAAGATTTATTAAAAATATTTAATTTTCTCATGTGTTAGTTTATATGATTTCCGATTTTGTTTGGTATTTTAGATATTGGCCTTTTTTTAGCTTAGCAAAGGTCCTTTTTTTATAATAACAGGATTAACCTCTACAAACTTATATGTTGTAATACACCGTTGAAAAGGTAAAAATAAACAGAATTAAATGAACTAAAAATATATAGGGTGTTCCATTTAAAAAAATATAACTTAGTGTCATATGTCAGAAACTAAACGTAATAGAAAAAACTGACTACGCCATTGGATTCTACGTCAAAACTTCTACCGGAAACCGTTTTTCCTTTTTTGATAACTTTAATAGCAAATGAAATACAGAGGAGGTTCCAAAATGACCAATTTTCAAAAGCCCCCCGTATCTTTAAAACAAAATAAGTTTGCTACTTTTTTTCTATCTATTACCGTTTTCTCTGTACCCCGTAAAACCATCGAAAATGCAGCACCCTGTACAGTGAGATGCTTAAGGGCTAGGATAAAAACGCTGAATGGGCTAATAGAGTATCTGAAAAAATAGTATATTATGTTATTAGGCGTAGAAAGAGGCGATTATTGTGCTGAGCTCGGAATTGACAACTGAGCGAAGCACAATAATCGCTTTCTACGTCCGTGTAACGTATACTATTTTTTTTTCAAGCGGCATGTATACAGGGTGTATGGATTTGCGATGTTTTGACCGGAAAACCCAATTTGTTGGCTAGTTAGGATAATACTAGCATACATAATTTGGTCAATCATTTTAACACAGTCTTATAAATTCAACTTTTTCATTAGGCATAATAAACCACTGATTTTTCATGTTTGTTTGCTTTATTCCTTGCATTACAAACTTTTTATATTCACAACACAATTAACATAAATTAAAATATCAATTAATAGAAAAATGTAACTAATAATCTACACATTTTCTTGATGAACCGTGAGTTTAAATGAGCAATTTTCAAATTTACAATTCTACCATAAATGAAATTCCTGCCTCTTTACTTCATGGTCTACATTTAAAGTAGGTTGTTGTTGTGGGTTTGTTGAAATTACTGGTTCTCTGATATCATCTGTGGTATTGTTCTCCATTGGTATTAAATTACAATCATTTACATCCAGAATTTTCATTGCTGTGTCATTTTTATTTCTTGCCTTCTGCTACAGTTGTAGACCTCCAACCACCGTGTCTTTTCAATGAGCAAATGTCTCCACCATTATCTACAAGAAGAGTTGCAGAGGTTCGGCGAAGGCAGTGACCAGTATATTCTTTGACCTGATCAGCCAATTTCCAAAACAACGCTATTTCCTTGGGAATACTTGAGATTTTGTGAATACCCATTACAACTCCATTTTGATATTTAATGAAAAAACGATCTGTATCAATAACATCTGGACGAAGAGACAAGTATTTTTTACAAATATTTATGTAAAATTCTCCAACAATTGTAAATGTTCTTGGCCAGAATTAATTTTTCCATGTATTCAATATCTTGAATTCTCAAGTTTACCAGTTCATTACATCGACATGCCCCTGATATGCCGTATATTAAAACAACCTAAAAATGTTGAATATAGGTATTAAAAAAAATCAAATTCATTTTTGTTTCGGATCTTACCTTCATGGCTAAATACTTTTTGTCTAGGTGCTTCTGTTAAAAAAGTGTCTACTTGGTTCTTGGTGAAAGTTTTAGACTTTTTAGCTGCATAGTGTCAGCGTCAAAACTATTTCAAATTACGCGCCATACTACCGGATATATTTTAAGGTTATAACTGTCAAGAATAGTTATGAGTTTAGATAAAGACGGAATACATGTGTGTAATCCATTGACATATTATTAAAATGGACGCGGCGAAAGACAGAGAAGAACGAATCGAGATTAAACGAGAGAGACAGATCTACAGTACAGTATTACAAGCCACGCCCACCCATTTAATTGTATGTGTTTTCAGTGTCGTTGTTACTTTTTCAAGTGTATTTTTCTAATAGTTTTTTAGCCCTACCCTCAAAAACGGTTTTTTTTTAAAACCTAACCCACTGAACAATGGTTCAAAGTTGCTCTGCGTTCGGATGTTCATCCAAAAGTATTGGCGGGTGCAATATTAAGTTTCACAGGTATGGGGTTAGGTTAGGCCATTTTAGCATCAGGCAAAGTTCACTGAACTTGTGCCAAACAATCCTTCCAATTAGTTCATAAGTCTCTATTAAAGTGAATAAACATTCCTTAGGTTCCCTAAAGATCCTGTGCTTCAAAGAAAATGGGTA
Organism: Ips nitidus; assembly: GCA_018691245.2. Lineage (NCBI taxonomy): Eukaryota > Metazoa > Arthropoda > Insecta > Coleoptera > Curculionidae > Ips > Ips nitidus. The sequence continues at coordinate 13,020,598 of CM042789.1, read as the reverse complement.
AACGCCACTAAGAGAAAAAACTTCAAGCCTAGCAAAACTTCAGTGCTTTGCCAAAAACATTTTCTTGAAAGTGATTACAAAGAAACTGTGATGGAAACTAAGGTTCTGAAAAAGGAAGCAGTCCCTTCTTTATTCAACTTTCCTGCCAAATTGATTAATACCTCAACCCCTACAACCAAACCTAGAAGAGTGTTAATTCGAAAAAGACAAGATGAGGAAGGTAATCATTAAATAGTGTTCTCAAACTTGGTTGTTCAACTATGCACTTTTATTTATAGATACATGTTTGTTGCCTTTAGCTAAGCAAGTAGCTGAGGTATGTAATTCTAATATAAATAATGATGAACCCGAGCAAGCCAGTACCCAGTACAGCCCTAATCAGTTTGGTAAGTTAAAGAACAAACATGATTCATATTGCTGGCAACATTTTTTCATTAACACTTTAATAATTTAGACATTACCACATCAAAGCCAGATAACAAAGTTATTCAAACCACAGCAGGGGAGAAAGAGGTTTTACTAAAAACACAGACTGTCCTCGAAGTGAAAAAATCAAGTCATAGGAAAAGGTATGAAAGTAAGGCTATATTATTGAGCAGTGTGTACCTAAATCCCTTTATAGGTATTGTTAAAATAAAACAAATAGGGCTTTAAAACTGAAAAAAGAGGGTTTTACTACTCTCTCTTTGAACACCATGTTCTCGACCATGTTTTTAAGGTTTGCTGATTTATTTTAGAATCAGAGTTGAGCCAGTATTCCTTGGGGATTTTAAAGAAAAGGATCTTGAGTGTCCTATAAAGAGAAAACGCTATTGGATGCAAACTCAAGATAAACTAAAAATGTTGTCAAGAAAGACTAAAATTCTGCAGGCCTGTTTAAAACGACGAGAGTCTAAAATAGCCGGTATGAACTCCCTAGTTGACCATCTTAGAAAGCAAAATCATTTAACTTCAAATGAGTCGTTTTTTTTGAAGGTGGGTAAAATTTTGGTGTACTTATTTTATTAATCACGGTGATATATCAAGTCTATTTAGAATGGGATATGGATCATAATAATTATTGTTATACTGTCAGTTTCTGACATGACAAACAAAATTAACTTAAAATTACAGACGTCCTTCCACTATTTATTTTTGATAGTGGAACGACACTTTAATTTGTTTTAGACCAATATAAGCATAATTATAATATGTTATTCGATGTTTCAATTAATAAATGACTGTAACGTTTTACTGTCAAAATTTTCAGTCAGTAAATAAATAATATGTTACAGGATGTATCATGTCTTAATTTATGACCATTTGACCTTAATCCTTTCCTATATCTGTCCAACTGCTGATATCTACTATTTTTTTATAAACCAGCAAATGAAAGAAATGTTGCTTAATCTGCATTTTTTCAGAAACCAGTTTCTACCCTGTTTCTATTTTATTTTAATTTTAAAACGCTATTTTTTACTTTTAGGATTGCATACCAGATGCTGAAAAGCAACTAATTTATAGACAATTGAGAACCCATTCCGGAAAACAATATCCCGCGGAACTAAGATCTTTCGCATTGACTTTAAATTTCTTTTCTTCTTCTGCGTATTCGTACGTCAGATCATATTTTGGAAAGGCTTTGCCACATCCGCGAACTCTTTCTAAATGGTACGGTTCTGTTGATGGAACACCAGGTTACACAGCGGAAGCTTTACGTGCTGTGAAGATTAAAGCGCAAATAGAAAAGGGTAAAGGAAAACGTCTGGTTGGATGTCTGATCATGGACGAAATGGCAATAAAGCAACAAATACATTGGACTGGTAGCAAAAATGTAGGATACATAGATTTTGGTACCGGAATCAAGGGAAACGACAGTTTACCTGTTGCCAAAAATGTACTGGTTTTTATGCTTGTAGGAGTTAATGCACACTGGAAGATTCCTATTGCATATTTCTTGATTGATTCGATTAGCGCCCAAGACAAAGCAAATTTAGTTAAAGGTTGTTTATTGCAGATGGAATCCTCTGGTGTGCTGATAAAAGCACTAACTTTTGATGGTTGTGCTGCCAATTTAGCAATGTGCAACGTGTTAGGGTGCAGTTTGTCGTGGCCAAACATAAGACCTTATTTTGATAATCCATTCAACAATCAGAAAGTTCATGTTATTTTAGATGTTTGTCACATGCTGAAATTATGTAGAAATACTTTGGGGGATTGGGGTGCAATTGTCCATGAAGGTAAAATAATTTCTTGGAAATATTTTAAAGAACTGGTGGATCTTCAAGAAAAAAGTGGGTTACATGCAGGAACAAAGATTCGTCAAAGGCATATAAACTATGTAAAAGAGAAAATGAGAGTTAAGTTAGCGGCAGAAACTTTCAGTGCCAGTGTTGCTGACGCCATCGACTTTTGTAGTAAAGATTTAAATTTAAATTCTTTTAAAAATAGCGAGGCGACAACAACATTTTGTAGGCGCATTAACAATATTTTTGATGTTTTAAATACAAGAAATTTTTTAGGCAGAAACAAATATAAACGACCATTAAATAAAAGTAGTTCAGTTTTTTTAAATGACTTTGTAGAAAATAATTGCAATTATTTAAGTTCACTCAGAACAATAAATGGTGAGAGATTGATCCAGTCATCTCGAAAAACCGGATTTTTAGGATTAATGGTTTCTTTAAAAAGTGTGCAAAATTTATTTAACGAACTAGTCATATCCGATGGTATTTTAGATTTTCTGCTGTCTTACAAATTAAGTCAAGATCATCTGGAAATGTTTTTCTCTGCAGTGCGGTCTAGAGGAGGATTTAATAATAATCCCACAGCTTTTCAGTTTGAGTCCGCCTATAAAAGGTTACTCGTACATTGTGAAATTAAGTCATCTGACTCCGCTAACTGTTTGGCACAAGATGCCACCAGTATCTTAAATTTTTCAATAAATTCTGACCAAACGACTACCTTGGACTGTCTTTGCACTTCTAATCAAAATACATCAGATGTTGAAGTTGAAGACAATGAAATATATTATAAATATATACAAAATTTCAGTAATGTGGTTCATTCCTTATTTAGTACTAATGTTGTAGAATATATTTCAGGTTTTGTAAGTAGAAAACTTATTAGGCAAATCAATTGTGAAATATGCGCACGAGAGCTTACCACAGAAAATATCTCCATATCCTCTTTATTGACTAGAAAAAATAGAGGCCGTTTAACTAAACCATCCAGTGATGTCGTAAAAATTTGCATTGCCGCTGAAGGGGTAGTTAAAACGATGTCCAATTTTAGTTGTCCTGACTTACTATTAAAAATGACATCTCTAGGACTTAGAAATCTAGATGTTTTAAATTTATTTCCAGAGTTAAATGATCACAGTCATGATCAAGACCCGCTATGTGGACATATTTTACAACTAACCAAATTAATTTTAAAAACCTATTTTACAATCAGATTACACCACATTAATAAAACAAAATTTGAGTCTGAAATAAAGGTTAGGCAACAATATACCAAACTGATTCATTTTCAACATCAGTAAAATTAATGATCTAATAATATACAGGGTGTTTCGGAAGGAAAGGGAAATATTTTAGGAATGCGTTCAGGAGGTTAAAATAAGATGAATGAACCCATATTGTTTAATACGATTCTCAATTTAGGTTTTTTAGTTTGAATTTTCAATTCTGCAAATTTTATTAGAAACAATCCCAAAGCTATTCAGCGTATCACTCGACCGATTAGCAAGCGTGCTGCAGCTTGTATTGAAGTTGGTGGGGGTATTTTCGAAAATATTCTAAATTAGTTTAGTTTTGTTGTTTAGACCACAATTATTTGTTTGTATTGCTTTTGAAATGAAAAACAGTCATACAAAACTTAAGGACCGATTATTTCAGCAACGGTTAAGAATCGGATTAAACAATATGGGTTCATTTATCTTATTTTAACCTCCTGAACGCATTCCTAAAATATTTCCCTTTCCACCCGAAACACCCTGTATAATATGTAGAATTAAAAAGCCATTAAACCATAGAAGTAATATATGACATAAAACTAAAAAAAAGCATTATAACTTTAAATTAATTTATGGGATTATTATTAAAAAGTATATTAAGATGCAATTGGATTTGAAAATAAACATTTTCTACCCCCAGATATGGATATAAATTCTCCTGTGTAGAAAACCATTATTATTAATAGTACCTATAGGTTATAAGCTACTTATAGATATAGATATAGATTATTAGTTCACGTTACACATATTATTTGTAAAACATAAGTAAGAGTGTTTTGTATTATTGCTTAAAAAGGATTTGTAGACCTACCTACATGTAGATTTTCTTTTCTCTTTTTATATAGGTAGGTATAGGACCTATATTCAAATGTAAACGAATTTTATTGTTTATTCACATGCAGCAGATGAAGAATAAATCAAGACCATTATATAAATTATTTCAACCAGTTTCAAATTTCAATTAATACCTATAATTGAAAACTTGATTACTTTCATGTTTTATAAAACTTTTAAATATACCTATTTAGGAACTTATTGCGATAATGTGTTCTAGGTCTAGGCTTGGTTTTATGTACTTCCAATCTCACACAAGTATACATACAAGATCCTCAGAGAGAGTGCACTTTTTGTCTTAATATCAAATGCTTTTAAAATCATTTTATATTAAGACAAAAAGTACACGTCAATAAATAATAATTTTCTAATATAATTCTATGTAGATGTGACTTTAACTTGTAGTTTATAGTTGAAATTTATCAGTAAATTAGTTTAGAAATATCCAAAACTATTAAAACTCTATAAATAAACATTGATAAGTAAATAGCCCACAAAATTATTCCAAAGTACGAGCAAATACGAGCATGGTAGGAGCAGGCTACCCGTACTAGTTTCTCTCTCTCTCTCGCTCCACCCTCCGGCTCGCATGCTTAATGTGGGAGAGCGACTATAAGGCCGGTCCATATTTAGTATGTCAATGGTGTAATCTCTGTCAGGTATCATAGTAATAATAACTAGGATAGGTAGTTGGTAGGTGGTGGACAGAAACAGTCAGTCAATAAAGTTGATAGTTGAAAGCACAACATACTTTTATTAATAGTATTTAGAACATCATTACATGGCGCTGCGGTAAAACAAGTGATAAGATTGAGACTATAAACACATAGTACACAAAACATGGAACTAAAGCAACCAAATGAATTATGTTTGGATGGGGACATTGCAAATAATTTTAAAAAATGGAAGCAACGATTTGAAACCTTTATGGAAGCAACAGCTATTGATGGTAACAAAGATATAAGTGAAGAAAGAAAGGTTGCAATTCTACTACATATTATTGGTGATGAAGTTTAAGAAATCTTTGACACGTTTGAAGTTTCATGTATCATGACACCCTGTATCTTCGTTATTGTTCATATTTCGAAAAAGCGTCAAAGAAAAAAAAAACTTATTTTTTGAAGCCCTATTCGCAGGTGAAAGGAAAGCACCAACTTTGGAATGTATATAGCTTTATTGGAGTACCGAAATACTCCAATTGATTCAGTTATAAATAAATCACCAAGCGAACTGATGTTTGGTCGCAATTTAAATGCTTTTTTGCCTACCCAAGAATCGTTTAATAATGGAGTCAGGTATCAAGAGGACTACCTTGTTAAATCTCAGTTGGAGAAACGTCAAAGAAACTATAAACATTTTTATGATTTAAAAAATAAAGATAAACCCCTTGATTTCGAGAAGGGAGAAAATGTATATGTTGATCTTGTACATAACATGACTCCTGCAAAAGTAACTGGATCATCTCATAGACCTAGAAGTTATATGGTAAGATTAGTAAATGGAAATGAAGCTGAACGTAATCGCGTGCAATTATACCAAGTTTCTTCACATAACCCTGTAAGTTCTGATGATGAAATAGATTTTGATGTGAACCATGGTCCAGATAATCAACCTGATTTTGTAGAAAATTCTTTGCAGAATTGGACCTTCAACTGAAAATAATCCTACAACTTCAAGGTCCGGACGGTTGATTAAAAAGCCGGAGTATCTTAAAGATTATGTTCGTTAAAATAACTAATTGTATTATATTTTTATTTTTTATAAGAAAAAGAGGTATCATAGTAATAATAACTAGGATAGGTAGTTGGTAGGTGGTGGACAGAAACAGTCAGTCAATAAAGTTGATAGTTGAAAGCACAACATACTTTTATTAATAGTATTTAGAACATCATTACAATCTCGGCCTAACAGTTTGTGTTATTTTACCTTAACTATGAATGCGAAGTTCCCAAAGGGCGGTAGTTGTAATGTCCTTGGAGAGTCTTACAGTCAGAAGTGAGATCAATGCCCAAAAATAGTTTTTGTTTGTGAAAAACGTGATGAATGTGACTTAACCAACAAAACCTTGAACTGTGTGGAACTGTGAATATATTTTTTTTGATAAAACTGTGCCATAAACTGTGAATTGTTAGCAAATGAACAATAATCTGGGATTGTGTGTTTTGTGAACTGAGTTAGAACAGTAATTACGATATTTACTGATCTATAAGTAAGGAGGCACATTTTGGATGAGTGGCATTCACCATTTAATCAAGAAGTTCAGATATTGTACAGTCTATTTATTTTAAACGTTGTGAAGCAAGGGAAATCGTTTTGATGGTTTTGATACTAAACTTGAGTTAATATGGATCAAAATAACCATAATCGTGGTTTTACAAATGATGAATTTGAGTGTTTTGCTCAAACACAGTTGAATAACCGTAGTGAGTATAATGATAATAATGCTGCTAGTTTTAGACAACAACAAGGTATTTAAGAGAACCAAGTAGGTCAAAATTCTAGCATGGATCGTTTGTTGGATACAATGACAAGTTTAATGCAGCAAAACATGACATTGATGCACACTATGATGGAGTCACGTCAATCAATTCAAGATTTTGGTAATGTAGCATCTAATCAAAATAATGAGATACGTAATTTCAGTGTAATGCCTGACTTGTCAAAAACAATTGATAATTTTACTGGTGAAAAAGGTCCCACGGAAGCAAGAAACTGGCTACAACAGATAGAAGTGACGTCAAAGTTGCATTCTTGGCCAGCAGCTTTTACATTTGAAACTGCGAAGAGCCATTTGGTTGGAGCTGCAAAATATTGGTATTTGGGTCGAGTTGATTGTGTCACTGATTGGATTACTTTTCAACAAGCCTTTAGAAAAACATTTGTTTTTGACAGGAGCCTTACTAGTCTGTGGAAAGAAATGAGTAGTAGAAGACAAGGATCAATCAAGGAGAATTTGAGGAGTTATTTCCATCAAAAGGTCACTCTGTGTAAGCAACTTGAATTAAGTTTCAGGGAGACAAAAGAGCAGGTGGCAATTGGCTTAGCATCAGAAGATTTGAGTAAGTACATTTTGTCTCGAAGCCATTTTGATGAGGATGAACTATATCAAGATATAGTGACTTTTGAGAGAATCTGTCAAGAAAGAAGATAAAAGAATTTCAATCAGTTTCCTGTACGACAACATGATAACCACTGGAAAGATGCTACTCCTATGCTAAAGTCAGACCAAGTAAGTGGTAATAAATCATCTCAACCTAATCGTAGTGATATTAAGCCAACTGGAACTAGTGATAAAGTAGAAATAAAATGTTTTAACTGCGGTAACTACGGACACATATCTAAGTATTGTCAACAGGAGAAACGAAGGAAAAGAATTATTAAGTGTTACCGGTGCGGTGAAGAAGGTCACACACCCAAATATTGTTCCAAGCCTAAGTCTATGAGTGTATCAAAACTTGAAGATATGAAACTTATTGAAAACGAGGAAAATCAAGACATTACTAGGGAGAAAAATCCTATTACAAAGTACATCAAGCGAGTTACATTAGATGAAATTGACTACACTGCAATGATAGACCCAGGTAGTAGTGAGTGTACTATAAAAGCGTCAGCAGCGTTACAAGGAAGTTTTGACATCCAACGAAATCAAGGCGAACTTCGAGGGTTCGGAAATAAGAACAATTTGGTAAGAATTTGTGGCACCATAACTTCAACTATAATTGTAGATGACATAAAAGCCGGTCAGGTAAAAATTAAGATTGTACCCGGATGATGTTCAACCAGTCGATGTGATTATTGGAAGAACATTTACTGATCTTGATCATATAGTTTATTATAAAGTTGGTGACACTCTCACTTTGGCATATCGCAGCGAAATGGTATTTCCTGAGCTAACTGGTGAAACAAGCAACAATAATAATATGGTATGTTTGGAAAAATGTGCTGTGGAACCCAATTCCATGATGTTTCTCGACGTAAAACTGGATGACGGAGTTTATTGTATGCCAGCTTTAAATGTAGGAAACAGGAAAACCATAAACGAAGGAGACAGACTGAGAGAAACGAAATTATGACAATAAGTGAAGTCTACCAAACTACTCAGTTAAGACAAAAGGAACCAGTAAGATTAGAATAAATTAATCTTGAGTCAGATGCTACGGAAGCCCAAAAGGAAGAAGTTGTTAACTTACTTAATAAATATAGAGATTGCATTGCAAAGAACATCTTTGAACTTGGAAAAACAGATTTAGTCAAGATGAAAATTGAGAAATTGCCCAATAGCGTCCCTGTCAGCAGTAAACCATATCGAGCCACTGCGCAAAACTATTAAAGAAATAGTGACTCAATGGAAAGACGCAGGTATTGTTCAGGAAACAAATTCTGCATACGCCAGCCCAGTGCTGTTAGTTACCAAGAAAACTGGAGAATCACGTCTAGTAGTGGACTATCGAAAACTGAATTCTCAGACTAAGAAGATTAATTATCCACTAACCAACATTGATGATCATTCTGAGATTCTAAAGGATTGCAAACTGTTTGCAGTTCTAGATCTAGCACATGGATATTTACAGATGCCATTGTTTGAAGAATCTCAAGAGAAAACAGCGTTCATCACCCCAGATGAAAACGGAGAATTTACTAGAGCCATGTTTGGATTGATGAATTCCCCATTCTATTTTTCGTAGTTGATGCAGAAAGTATTAGAACCACTACAGAATAAAATTGTGATATTCTACCTTGATGATATACCTATTCCAGCTAAGGATTGGCAAAGTATGATGGAACGTTTGGAAGAAGTGCTTAAATTATTGAGGAAATCAAAGCTTACCTTAAAGTTGTCAAAATGCGAATTTGGCAAACGTAAAGTTGAGTATTTAGGGTACGTACTGGGAGAAAGAGACAAGACAGAGATACTCCAATCTTATAAAACACATCTACGAAAACGCTACATTGCAAGTAGCTATTGACGAAGATACATCAACGGATAAGATTAAAATAGAAAAAGGAGTCCGCCAAGGGGATACCATATCCCCTAAACTATTCACATTGGCATTGGAAAGCGCCTTTAAAAACTTGGCCTGGGAAAACAAAGGTATCAATGTGGATGGAACCCGACTGAATCATCTACGTTTTGCTGACGATATTGTTGTCATCAGTAACGACATCAATCAGCTGAAAGATATGTTGGAAGAACTGCAGGAAACATCAAAACAAATTGGGCTCAAGATGAATTTAAACAAAACCAAAATAATGACCAGCGAAGAGACGGCAATAACCATAGAAGGCTGCACTCTAGAACACGTTGAGGAATACATATACCTGGGCCACGCTATCAGACTGGGAAAACAAAACCAAACAAACGAAATATCCCGGAGAACAAGACTCAGCTGGGCAGCATTCGGTAGGCTAGGCTACATTCTAAAATCCCAAAGTATCCCAATCAACCTTAAGCGGAAAGTCTATGAGGCCTGCATTTTACCCGTCACAACATACGGACTGGAGACTATGACACTTACAGAGAGAAGTGCAGAGAGGCTCAGAACAACTCAAAGAGCCATGGAGCGCGCCATGCTGGGAATCAGCCTCAGAGATCGAATAAGAAACGAAGAGACCCGAAAAAGAACAAGGGTAACCGATGTTATGAGAAGAGCAGCCGAACTAAAGTGGCGATGGGCGGGTCATGTTGCAAGGCAGGATCCATCTAGATGGACTAATAAAATAATGCAATGGCGCCCAAGAGCCACAAAAAGAAATGCAGGGAGACCCCCAAAGCGATGGCGGGATGACATCCAGAAGATAGCAGGAAGAAACTGGTTTCAAACTGCCCTGGATAGACGGACATGGAAATCATTGGAAGAGGCCTACATTCAGGAGTGGATGGACATAGGCTAAAGAAGAAGAAGAAGAAGAAGACTGGGAGAAAATGGAATTCAACCAGGACCTAGAAAAATTGAGGCTATCGAGAAGTTTCCGACGCCCAAGGATGCCCATGAAGTAAGACGATTTATTGGACTAGCGAATTTCTTTAGACGTTTTGTTCAAAACTTCTCCAGAAAGGTTGCGCCCCTCACTAGATTAACCAAGAAGGAACAAACGTTTGAATGGACAGAACAGCAAGAATCACCCTTCAACATCATCAAGAGTGAACTGGTAAAGATGCCTACTCTACAGATTTATAACGAGCATGCCGAGAAAACTGAGTTGCATACTGACGCAAGTACAAAAGGATTAGGAGCCATATTGCTACAAAATGAAAGTGATGGAAAAATGCATCTTGTGTACGCCATAAGCCGAAGAACCTCTGAAGTTGAAAGTGTATATCATTCCAACAAACTCGAGATGTTATGCGTTGTGTGGGCTATAAACAGATTAAGTTTATTCCTACAAAACATTAGATTCACTGTGTACACCGACTGTCAAGCGTTACAGTACTTAACAAAGCACAAAACAACCAATGCACAAGCTGTGAGATGGTGTAATTTGCTAAATGAGTACGAATTTGACATTAAATACAGGCCTGGAAGCTCAATGCAACATGTTGATGCTTTGTCTAGAGCCCCAGTAGACGAATGAGACGAAGATATGGATGATAATCTAATTAACCAACTAAGTGTGTATACTATAATAACAAGAGAAGAGGAAATTGTCTTATTTCAGTATAGTGATGAAAAACTAAGAAGGAAAATTGACATATTGAGGAAAGATAAAAGTCTATGGAGCAAACGTGAAAAGTCCGAAGTACAAGGATTTAAGCTGACAAATGGAATACTATACAAAACCGTAACCACTGATGCTACGAAAGATCTCTACGTTGTGCCTCAGCATATGCGAAAAAGCCTAGTAATTAGATTTCATGATATGGCTGGACATATCGGACGAGAAAGAGTCATGAAAAAGATGGCAGAACATTACTACTTTCCTAACATGAAGAAATATATTGAACATCATCTTAAAATGTGTTTGGAGTGCATATTGTCCAAACGACAGGTGGGCAAACAGTCAGGATTTTTACATCCAATTCCACCAGGTAGGAGACCGTTCCAAATATGCCATTTGGATCATCTTGGTCACTTTCCAACATCACGACGAGGAAACAAGTACCTATTGGTACTAATAGATAATCTAACAAAATTTGTACAATTACAAGCCGTTAAGACAACACAAGTAGGACCTGTAATAAAAACATTGGTCGAATTCATTAACAGATACGGAGCGCCAGAAAAATTTATAAGCGATCAGGGAACCTGTTTCCCCTCAGGAAGATTTAAGGAATTTTGTGATAGTCATGGAATACAACATGTTTTGAATTCTTCAAGGCATCCACAGGCCAATGGTCTAGTGGAAAGGATTAACAGCGTCATTATCCATATGTTGCAATGTGCTACCGGGACAGTAGACGAAACTGAATGGGACAAGTATATAAGAAAAATTGAGTTCGACATAAACACATCAGTTAACAAGAGTACAGGTAAAACACCTTTTGACGGACTTTCCGTACGTTACTGTACGGATACATACCACGACATGAAGGACGAGCCAGATGGTTGACCGTAGACACTGAGAGGTACCGTTTACCAGAAGAATTAAGAGAGGAGGTGAGAACCCAGATAGAAGAAGCGCAGAGAAAATATAAAGGTATTTACGACAAACACAGATTTCAAGGTACCAACTACAATATTGGTGACATTGTGTATATGAAGGCAGCACCTAAAGCTACAGGAACCTCTACGAAATTACAACCCAGATACAATGGTCCATATACCATAGTAGAAGTATTGCCTCACGATACCTATAGGATAACTAACTTACATGAGAGTAGAGGTAACTATTCTACTACAGCACATGTTAGCCAACTGAAAATATGGCGTTGCTATCCATCAGACAGCTCTGAAAAGAATGAACCCGAACTGAAACTAACAGAAATTTGCGATGAGGAAGAAGAAGAAATACAAGAAACTAATAAGCCACCAGAAACAAAGAAGGTCACAAAGAATGAAGATAAACAGGAAAGAAGAAGAAGAAGGCCGGGTTATTTGAGTGATTATGTTGAATAGAATCTTTAAATCTTAAATAACTTGAAATTAATAATTAATAAGTTTCTTGTTTCGAATTAGTTCTAAAATATGCTTTTGTTAATGTTCAACTACTTGAATCTTAGAGGACCAAGATATTACAGGAAGGCCGAGTGTCAGCGTCAAAACTATTTCAAATTACGCGCCATACTACCGGATATATTTTAAGGTTATAACTGTCAAGAGTAGTTATGAGGTTAGATAAAAAAACGGAATACATGTGTGTAATCTCGGCCTAACAGTTTGTGTTATTTTACCTTAACTACGAATGCGAAGTTCCCAAAGGGCGGTAGTTGTGATGTCCTTGGAGAGCTTTAAAATAGTTTTCACTTTTTCGCTTTAAAAATGCTTGCACCGTCTTTAATATTTAGCTCAGCTTTAAGCATGGAATATTGCGCCCACATTGTCGAACTCTTCAATGATTTACTTAAATGGGCAAAATAGGCCAATACAACATTTTCGGTAAAATTGACCGCTTGGTGTTCTCTGGCCTAAGTGGTGAATTTATTGTACGCTCGTTCATACATTTCGCGGGACCTGCCAGGAATCAAATTATTTAGCGTATTTGACGCTATTGCTGCTAAAGCAGGTGGTGTACAACTTATTTTATCACTATCACTCATTTCGGCGATTTAGGTCGCTTTACGGCTTCACTGAAACTTTATTTGACAATACAACAACGCAATTAGTAGTATTAGTACAAGCACCGCCCTCTATACTAGAAAGCCTAAAATGTCACTTTTAATGGCGTTAGCGGTTTTCATTTTATACACAAACGTATGCAGATGCAGTAAAAAATATGTTTTTTTTAATTTTTATTTTTTTTTTAAATCAAAAAAAAGGTTCATTCCTGATCCAGATATGTATAGATAGAGCTTTTTTATACACAATCAAGTCCAGCCTAAACTAAAATTGGTTAGAACATTTATTCTGGAAAGTACAACAAACAGCAAACTAGTTTAAACACTGTTCAATATAAAAAAGTCTGTAAATCCTTGAAACTAGGTAAGCCAAACTGGTAAATAATTCTTATGTTATTACCAAGAACATTCGTTCAAAATTATTTTTGTTGCTCTCACAATGAAGGATGCTTTAAAATAAAACTCACATACCTGCGTATGTAACATATACCTAATAAGTCTACTGTACTAGAAAGCACTTGTACCTACCATTGAGTATAGTGTTGGAGTAAAATCATTCCACTACAAAGTGTTCAACCACTGTTGAGTTAGATCCGGTTTTTTTTAAAGTAAAAAACTGACACGGTTGGGCTCTTTCCTGAATTGCTGTTACAATGTGGCTTGAAAAACTTATGAACGGCAGCAAACAAAAATAATTTACGCAAATAACCTCAAGTTTTGATATTAAACCGTAAAAATTAATCTAACCTTTAAAAAACTCAATTTCCACAATACAAACAAACGCAAACTGTCACCACTATTTCCGCCATATTGGAATTTTTGACAAGCACCTTCTAGGCTTTCTAGTATAGTAGGCGGTGGTACAAGGTGTTTGAATTTTGAATTAGTGTGCCATGGACATCACGATTTTTGACAGATGACACAGTGACATAGGATGTGTATCGTTTCCTAGCCAAGTTAACCGATTAATTCGGACTGGTATTTACCTCTATTTAGCTCTAACTCGAGCCCTTTTGTTGTAAAACACGAACAAAAATGAGAAAATTTTAGCTTTTGGCCTGCACTGTATAGGCGGTTGTCGGGCAACGGGTAAATAGATCATTGTTGCTGGTACGGTTGCTCGACAACCGCTTATACAGTGCAGGCCAAAAGTTTAAATTTTCTCATTTTTGTTCGTGTTTTACAACAAAAGGGCTCAAGTTAGAGATCCGAAAAAAATACAAAAAACTAGTCCGTGATAGGTACTACAACTTTTATTATTACGATTTTTCAATCAAATCAACCGTACAGGCGCAAAAAAATCAAAACGGTTTTCCCATGTTAATCTCCTATGTCCAGGGTGCTCTTGGACACCTGGTATATACAGTGCCATCATTTCAAAACTTCTCACCCTCATTACCTTTTTCAGCAAGCAAAATTACTTGGGACCAAAAAAACACGTCAACTTAGATATCGAGGGGGAAGTTTAAAACTATAGTGGACTTTGTATTTTAGATTTCGCCCCCTTGCCCCTAGAGGTGTCCCCACTTAAAATTTTTAAATGGCATCCCTAGCTTGTAGCACATTATTTTAAAACCCTTAAAAACCCCGATTCATCACCGTTTAAAAAACTGAAATCGGTTAATCCGTTCTCGAAATAGGGTCAAGATGACACAATTTTTACTAAAACACATCAAAAACTCCTTGTCTGGAGCAGAACGTACAAATTCGTTGATTTGTTCTCTTGTAAATACCTTTGATTTTTTTGCTCTATATCCGACGTTTTTCTTCTTGATAAAACGAAGATATTTTGGCCATAAGGACGAAGCAGAATATTCTGCAGCGAGTTTTGCAAAATATGCTAGCAACACCGTTTCTTCTGCACCTCGAACTTGTACTTGGTTTCGCCTCACACAAAACTGTTCATATTCTTTCTCATACTGGACTCGATTTTTCCGGAAGCAAGTTCAACCTTATAGTGTTGGCTGCAGCCAATATATTATCAGGAATATCTAAATTTTGCATGATTTTAATGCGGACAACAAAAATTCAATGACATACAATTTTGTTGATTTTGTGTTGGCATCGCCGTTGCCAATGATATGATAAAGTTTTGAATGTAAGTCGATTATTAGCGATTTAACACCGTCTCGGACATTGCAACAATATCCACGACTATTATAAATCGCATAATAATAGCTATAATGCGCCACTGGAAAATTGAAATAATAATAATAGTCTGCATGGTTTGTTTTATTTTTACTAAAGTAGGAGAAGACAGGAAACTGGAGGGTGTTATTGGGTTGTGACTGATAAACTAAGAGTAAAACAATGCTTGTAATGAAACGACAAGCAATCAATACAATAGGTTTGTATTCAAATAATTGGTAAAAGAAATGTACAAGTAAAATCTTGTATAAAAACCGAGCTGGTTATAAAAAGGTAAAAAAGAGAGTCCCGCTCACGTCAAAACTACACGGTAACACACGAGTGTTGCGTCAAATTAAAAAACAAAACAAAAATGGTAAAATCAGTATCAAATCCACGCCTACAATTAAATCGAGTAAGTAGCAATCTATATCACACCAACGTCACGAATCAAAACTAGTAAATTTGATTATTTACATTACAAATCCAAGCAAACGAGGATTATTGGCACTTTTTTTTTCAAGGTTTAGGATCACAAATCTGTCAAAAAAACCTCAAATTTCCTTGTCTACTACTCCCCCCGTTTGATATTACCGAAAGATACAGCGATTTAGGATTTATTGTCTTTAATGGTTTTCTGCCCGGATTAAAAAATTTTGCAGAGTAGCTCTTGTAGACTTAATAAAACACTTTGGGAACTTTAACTGTTTAATTATATATGGTAAAAGTGCAAAATACAAAGAGTGAAAAGACCGGCTACATAATTTTTATTACTTGTTTTTAGACTACTACTTGTTGACATTTAACGTACAGTGTTGCCACATAAACTAATTTTCATTGTTTTCTCTAATAAAAAACTAACGAACTAACCTACATACACTACGGAACCCAGCTGCACGAGGCTTCGCCCGCAGAAATGGGCAAAGTACCCCGCGTGACGGTTTCACACACGAGGCGCGCCAGTCAATCGACCAAGATGCCTTGCGACACATTCTAGTGTATCTTTGAGAGAGCGAAATGAGGGTTGGTTTTCCGGTAGCGGAGACCAACACTTTTTCATTACCTAACCACACAAATACTGTTACTATTATTCAAAAAAAATTGGCTAAACATACATCATAAACCTCCTTGAAACAGGCTTTAGGTTTGTCCAAAATGATTCCTTTTTGAACTCGTTCCACTACTTCAGAGTTTTTCATTCGGTCGTACGGCGTTTTACCGCACGTAAACACCTCCCACATCAGAACGCCGTAGGCCCAAACGTCCGATTTTGAACCTCCCGATGACGTGTATTGACCATCCAAAACGTATCTGAAATATCGTTTTGTTTTTAAAATTCTTGACACTTGGTGTACTGTGATATTACCTAGCCAATCCAAAATCAGCTACTTTAACAATATTCTCAGTGCCAACTAGACAGTTCTTTGCAGCTAAGTCACGATGAATATAGTTGTGCCGTTCCAAGTAGGCCATGCCCTTGCAAACCTGTATGCACATGTCCAATAGCAGGCCCTGATTGGTCGACAAAGATTGTTCGTGTCTGCGCAAGTAGTTCAACAAAGACCCATGACGCATGTACTCAATCACAATGAAAATTGGTCGGTTTTTGCTGCACACCCCGTACAGTTGGACTACGTTAGGATGCTGCAGTTTTCTGGTAAACAGTTCAAAATTAAATGTGAAAAAAAAAAACACCACTAAAAAGCTGTTACGTCATGACTTTAGCTTCTTTAATAAAGTCGTCCTCAGACATGGTGCCCTCCTTCATCATTTTAACGGCAACGTCGCGTGTCCCGCGCCATTTTCCCCTGCGCACCACCCCGAAATGACCCGAACCGAGCTCCTCCAACAACATCAGCTCGCTACGATCGATTTCCCATTTGTCTAAAAATCTTTAAGGTTATTTTGATCGTTCTAAAGCAGGTTTTACACCGCGCTTTGATGTCAAAGAAATTCATAAAGCTGCTTCAATGACGAATTATATCAAAACAAAATTGAATGTCAAATTTACCTTCAAATAAAAAAAAACTTGCCGTTTAGCGTAATGCCAACTGCCAACAGACAAAAACGAAAAAGTGAGAGTGAAAGCTGCAAAATTCAATACATAAACACAGTATTCAGGATGATTATGAAATTTCAAAATAAAAATATCAAAAATACCAGAAAAACAAATAATCTGTAACTATTACCGCCTAAACACTAAATTCACTTGGTTTGGTTGGTCAAACTGTTTTCATTGACAACTTTGACATAACAGTTCGATAAGTGTAAAATCAAATCACTTTATGCTCCAAGAAGTTCGTGAATTTATTTGAAGCATAAAATTTGATAAAATAAATGTTTCCAATTTCTTTGAATTAAAACTGTTGGTGTAAAACCTGCTTAAGGGGCACTACTAGGCAACTACCATGACTTAGACCGGCAGTAGCCGGCGCAGGCCTGTCACAAGGGCTGGTTTTTAGCCGGGAACCCAAACCGCCGCTGTTGTGCTTGTGGTAGTTGATCAGCTCCGAGATCGAGTTGTAACAATGTTTTTCCGATGTGGTGAGGAAAAACTCACCCTTTGAGTTCTTTTTGATATGGTAGTGTTTGACGTGTGGTGGAGAACTGTAAAAGTACGCAATCAGAAGATTACTATTTTTATTTATTCGTGTCAGAAGCATCATTATATAACAATAAATACTAGTTAATTAACACATTATATCAAATGTCTATAACCACAGACGTGAGCTAAACACTTTGTGCCCAGAAGCGGGCGACGTCAATTGCGTTCGGCTTTGCTGCCATAAGGTCCTCTATGGTACATCTAGCGGGGCACAGCGGGCAGGTGTACATATGTTGCGTGGTTTGCAGTTCTCCACAATCACAGAGATCGGAGTCCACGGGGTAGCCCCACTTATTTAAGGTGTCTTTCGATCTCGCCGTGTCCGTCCGCAGTCTGTTCAGCGCCTTCCAGATTTCCCAGTTTTCACCGCCTCCCGGTGCCAGCTCTTCATTCGGCTTCATCCAGTGTTGATTTGAGGTCTTCCTCCAGAGGTCCACTCTGGTTTTAGGTTCTTCGTAATCTTCTGTCGATCTCAGGAAGCTTCGCCTTGATTTTAGTCGCTGGTGGGCCGGTTGAAGGCCGTAGAGGGGGTGGCGTTCAGATGTTGCTGCTTTGGATCGCTCTTTGAGTGCGGCTGCTTCCCTGCGGATGGCAGGAGGAGCGATGCCAGCTAGGTGGTGGATTTTGTTCAGGGGAGTTGGCTTCAAGCATCCGGTGATGATTCTGCTTGTCTCGTTGAGGGCGACATCGACTTGTTTTGCATGCGCTGAGCTATACCAAACCGGGCATGCATACTCGACGGCTGAGTGGCAGAGGACGAGTGCTGAGGCCTTGAGAACCCCAGGTTTGGCTCCCCAGTTAGAGCTTGTCAGCTTGCGGACAATGTTGTTTCTTCCGCTGACTTTCAGTTTGGTGTTTAGGCAGTGACGCTTGAACGTTAAGGCCCTGTCCAGTGTTACGCCCAAGTATCTAGGGTTAGGGCAGTGCTCCAAAGGTATTCCCTTCCATTCGAGAAGATTACTAGAAAACTACTACATTATCTACGTATTCTACCCAATTTCATTTGGTATATCTGAACTAGGCAAATTAATTTGTTTTCACATAAAATAAACACAATATTTATACTACCAATTCTTAAAAACACTGTATTTCAGAACTAAATAATAATACTCTTTAAGGCTTATACAAGGTGAGCTAAGACCAACCAAAAGTATGTTTATAATTCAAAAATTACCGTTTTACAGTTAGGCGGATGTTAGTTTTTAACTAAAACACCCTAGTATACCCAGGTGTGTAAGTTTCGAATTAATTCCTTGCTTATTAATGATATGAACAGAAAAACATAATTCATTTATGTAGTACAGAGTTGGACTGTATATTTTGACACCTTGTGGCGATTTTAGATTTTCTATAGGGCGTCTCTTTTGAATCAAAACAATAGTAACTCTAAAACGGCTAACTAAACGTCAACGGTGTTTCAGTGTTCAATAACATTTTATGGACGTTTGACAATTTAAAAATCAACTTACATTTTGGTGTAGACTGACAAGGTGCACAATCCTTTAGTGGACGAATTCCGTACAACAAAACAACCTTCCTTGTCTTCGTGTTTGAGTAACGATTCGGACCGTTGCCTGGACATGTCATTCACGTACCAACTGAAATTTCAAATATTAATTTTTGACGCTGATTGATTGAACTGTAAACGGATAACTCACTCGTATTGCTGCAATCCGAGCAATTCTTTCTCTTTCACATAGTTGCTAGGGATGAAGCCCACATTGCTGAAATGTGCAATTATTATAATATTTCAGCGACTACAGTTAGTCTAGCGATTGTAACCGGTCGCATTAATATGATTAAGGTGTTATAACGGTACAACACACAATGATAATTACTAATGCAGCACCGGTGATAATAATTTACAATTTCTATTTGTAAATTCCAAACGAAAAGGTCAGCGTGTGCATACATACATTAATGCAAAATTTTGGAAAAAACTAACTGACACAAGAAGACTTACCCTTTAGCGTCTCGAGCTTTCCACCAGTGTTGTTGACTATCATCCATCACCTCATATTCCATGTTCTTTTCAAGGCTTAAATTTCCACATTCAATGGCTTTGTAATTGTAGAGGGCGACTACCACTTTGGTTCTAACCACCCCCGGTTGACTGTCCTTCTGTTTGACGGAGGGGGTGCCGGGAGTGCAGCCGCACGGCATGATGGGACTGGGTTTGATCGTTTCCCGGCAACAGTACCATCTGCACCCGTTCCAAGGGCCCGGATGATAATAACTTCGGATGTTTCGATTGTAGGCACACACTAAAATCAAATTGTTCCTTCCTCTTTTTAACGTTCACGGTCTCTTACCTCTCCTGATGTCCATAATCCAATAAATCCTATCGACGTTGTTCAAAGCTAACAGAAACAACGTGTAGTCCTCGTCTTGATGGTAGCCGACCAGAAACGGGTGAAAATCCCCTTCGATGCCCACTTCCTCGTTGGTAAAGAACGATTGGGCCGCTTCCACTGTATGCACTCGTTCCAGTTCCACTCGGCCTTTTTCCTTTTGTTTCTGGAAGAAATTTCAATTGGTGACATAATATTAAGTAGAAAAATAGATTTTTTGGCACTGCAAAGAAAAAACTCCTTGGCCCAGATGAAAAATCGAGTCGTGCGCAATAGCGTTCCCTTATCGACACGAGGGTTGAAATTACAAAAGGAGGAGATTGTGACTTTTTCCCTCCCCCATTTTAACCCACACGAATTTAACAATGAAAGGTGGAAAGTGTGTTTGAAATGTTTTGTTTGTTTATTTGTGGTTTTTGTATAGTTTTATCCAGTTCAGTACTTCCAGAACTCAATATTAGGTGACTGTAGACAATCAAACCGATGGATGAAAACCAGGGCAAATCAAAAGAATGCTGGAAACTATTGTGGGTACCATCAAGGTGGACATCAACAGACAAGTTATAGTGGAAACCGATCAGGAAACCCTAACCAAAATACAGAATGTCCTAAAAGAAGAGAACAATGTCATGTTACTGAAGAAGACATTTATGCGTTTATGACCACAAACATGGACAACTCAGATTTAGTGAACTGCAGTATGTTCTTGACTGTAAGTTTGTAGTGGATAGTGGAGCTACAAATCACTTAGTTAATAGTGATCTGGGAAAGTTTATAACTGACAGAAAGCAAGTACATCATAAAATAAGAGTTGCAATACTTGGAGTAGTGGTTGAAGCACATTGGGAAGGAAATCTTAGCCTGAAAACTAAATGTGGACAAAAAGTAACCCTAGAAAAAGTTTTGGTGTGTGAAAATCTATCACACAATCTGCTTTCAGTGAAGAAAATTGAACAAAAAGGATTATCAATTTTATTTAAAAATGGTGAAGTATCAGTAATCAAAAATAATAAAATCATTTTACAGGGAAATTTGTTTGGAAGTCTGTATGTTGTTGATTTGTGTGTAGAGTTTTCCTATTCAGCATACGTCACAGAAAATGATCCTGATTTATGGCACAAGGTAACTACGAGCCTAAATCTCAAAGCAGCATAGTGTGCGTTGGGCATAAATCTCATCGAACCTACTGTTCGTTTGATGCAACGTTGCCAATTGTAATAATAAAAAGTCTTTGTGATGGTTATTTTTATAATAATGTGTAATTAATCTAGTATTAATCTTATATTTAGACTTATATTGACAATAACTATTAATATTATTAATAACTATATTGACTTAAATAAGCCATTCTTTGAATATTATTGACGTATTCACATGCAGGGACTTAAAACCAATAAGGATCATGGGAGAGGCTAACTTGGTTAGCAACTTTACTATGATTATTTGGTAACATAAGTTATGTTTCAAAGTTCTATTTTCATTTTATTTATTTGATAATATGCAATGTATATATTTACTTTCTGAAATGATCGATTAACAAACATTAATGGGTTATTTATTCTCAAGAATCCGAACGATACTTACCCCCATTTGCATCGCCGTATTGTAAGCCGAGCTTAAGTTAAGTGTGGGTCAGACTGTGACAGTTTAGGTGAAAAAAGTCACACTCTGAACTACACTTAACTTAAGCTTAGCTTAAAGTACGACGGTGCAAATGGCGGTTATTGAAGTATCTAATTAAGTAATTAAATAAAATGATTTTATAAGTTATAGGTTAGGTTAGTTACGAGCAATATAGTAGATATTGGTATTGGGCTGTTCGGGTTAAGTCTAATTTCAACTTCTTCAACTTAAGTGATAATTTTTGCTGTTTTATAAAACGTGTACGGGCTATTTATTAATATAGTGTGAATTCTGTAAATTTGCTTTGGTCCCTAGTGTATATAGTGCTCTTTTCTACAAACAATGGAGTCTCAGCAAAAGATCCGATCCAGTGGGACAAACTGTATTTACAAAGGATGCATGAATAGAAAAAGCAGTTCTGATTTAAGCATCAAATATTTTAGAATTCCAAAAGATGAAGTAAAGTAAGTATTCAGAATTTTCTTAAAAAATACACAGTTTAATTAACACTGCATTATTGCAGATGTTTTCATTGGCTGAGGCAATGCGGCCGTGAAGACCTCTTGGGCACGAGTGCTGAAAAATGTTACAACAATTATAGAGTTTGCAGTGTTCATTTTCATTTAGACATGTTCAAAGATGGTCGAGATAAATCTTCAGGCCTATTATTCAGTGCCGAGCCACGCAAATATACAATAACTGAAACATGTAAGTGAACCACATTTCATTAGTGCAATATAGAGTTAGCAAACTATGATATTTTTTACATTTTAGATCAGCAGGTCCAACCTGGACTCGACGCTGGTTGTTCAAGCAAGGGACAGAAAATAAATATTCTCCAGAATATTGAAATTCTTCCACCACTTCAACCTCAGTCTACATATTTGTAACTCCACCCTTATGTTCACCTGTAGAAACCCAAACTGAGAATGTTCTAAGTTCTTCAACTCCGCGAAAATCTAAACTGCAGAGTGAAAATGCAATTTTAAAGACAGAAATTGAAAAGTTAAAAGATGACTTAGAAGTATCTCTTAATACTTTATATACCATGTAATTGTTATTAAATAAAATGTCAAACAAAGACTAAGAATATTTTCGGGTTTCATCTCTATCTCAGCAGTCAATTCTGAAAACGCTATTTTCTAATCCAAAACTCTCTGCTGAAACTATGATTTCAGAAATGGCAACACCGCATTGCCACAAATTTTGTAAATACCGGCAACGTCCTTGTACTACCAGTTTAAAGAGCCGAGGTCAACGAAACGTGTCGGCAAACATCAAAGCTTTTAGGCCCAGTGTCTTCTCTTTATGAAATTAGTTACTCTTTGCTTTAGCCTTGATTCAGCTTAGTAAGGCAAAGTGAAAGTAAGACAAACAATGCAAATTTGTGGAGTTATTTTTAATATGCCAGAAATGATTTAAGTTAATCATTTAATACTTGCGTTTGCATACTAATGGCATATTTTTATTTTTACAGAAATCAATGAAGGAAAAGCATTTGATTGAGGACATTACATCCAATTTTTGATAAAACAATCTTCTCCAAAAGGATTTGAAGTTAATTAGAAATGGTTAATGTTTCTGTATTTTTTGAAACAGGCAAATACGTTCTACTTTCCATAAAACGAAAACTAGAGCGTCTTATACTTGTGGAGTTCAAACTTTTTAGTTTCAGGACCGGATTCCTGCTTATTTTTACATGTCAATTAACCTTATAAAGTAATACGTAACACTGCATGCAGAGTATACTTTGGATATAAGTGTGACGCTATTTATTCGGGAGTTCGAATTAAAGTGTGTTCTAGAACAAAAGTTAATGAGAATTGCCTCGGGCGCCACCGGGTTTTAAGAATGTTTTTAGAGTTTTCGAAATGTGAACCAGGAAAAGACAATTCGTATGCCTTGGTAGCTTTTAAACAGCTGTAGACAAGGTTCCCGTCAATCTGTAGTAACAGTGGTTCAGTTGGTGACAACGCTCATAAAAGCCAAAAGTACCAATCAACTAACGTATATTCTCTTTGCCTAATTTAAAATGCCAGCAAACTTAACTAAACCAAATAATTATGCAAATAAGCGTATCTTAATAATAACATTTTACATCAGCTAGGCCTAGAATTTGACGTAAAATTCAAATAACGTATAAAAAGTTGGTCATTGTATTTAAAAAAACATAAGTTTGGTTTGTTACTCAAATTTGGGACATCCGACCCGTACGAAGAGAATAAACGTTAGTTGATAGGTATTTTTGGCTTTTATTAGCGTTGTCAGCACCTGAACCACTGTTACCACAGATTGGCGGGAACCTTGTCTCTAGCTGTTTAAAAGCTACCAAGGCATACGATTTGTGTTTCCTGGTTCACATTTCGAAAACTCTTAACTACTTTATTGAAACCAGGTGGCGCCCGAAGTAATTCTCACCAACTTTCGTTCTAAAACTCACTTTAATTAGAAGTCCCGAATAAATAGCGTCACAACGGAAGTGATGTTAGTGGGCTCCTGTTGGATTGTTACTGTTAAGTTTACACAAATCAGTTTACAAACAAAGTTTTAGATGTAGCTAGGTCATGTGTGCATGGTTCATCGTAGTTGTGCAGTGCGTGCGGTTGACGGTCGTTTTGACCGTCACTGGGTCAAAACGATTTATGTATAATTTTATGATTCATCAATGCAACAACAAGTTTAATAATAGATTTTGTGGATACGGTAAATCAATAAACTTATTGATTTACGAGTAACAGGGGCTGGGGGAGGGGGAGAGAGTCCTGCCGCAGTCTTTCGGTCCTACATGGCGTTTTCAGGACGAAACGTTCATTAATGCATATCCAACACCAGTTTACACAGTGCAACAAA
Organism: Ips nitidus; assembly: GCA_018691245.2. Taxonomy (NCBI): domain Eukaryota; kingdom Metazoa; phylum Arthropoda; class Insecta; order Coleoptera; family Curculionidae; genus Ips; species Ips nitidus. Next base: position 12,995,999 of record CM042789.1, on the reverse strand, counting down.
AAGTGGCTAATTTCAAACTTCAGCAGCTAGGATCTTTGTTACATATTTTGTTGCTTATTCACAATTAGATTACTCAGTTGAGGTTCAGGGATCTACGTTGGCGTGACAAAAAAATTGGGGTTCACAATTCGTAAGCGGGGGTCCACAAACATTTTTCTGTTTAACTGTTTACAATGTAGTATGATAACCATAATAACAGTGTAATAATTACATTTATGAGTAAATACAACACAACAAACAACAGGCAAACATCATGGCAGATAATCAAATCAAATGATATGATATGATGCACCTTGATTGGGTTTAATACAATTTCCAAACAAACTTTATTAGATATTACGAAAAACTATAAAATACGATCAAATAATTGTAAATTGACCGTCATTTGAACACATTGAAATTTAATTTATTTTTAATTAATTTAAAATTATGACAGTAGTCGTAGGGACTACCATTAGACCCAACAGATACCTAGGACCATGTAATAAAAACTAGATACCTCCAGATTATTTAAATATCAAGTTTTATAAAATGTTGACATGAAAAAAATACTTGGAAAATGGCACACGTGCACAACCAACACTGGAAGTCACAATTTTAATAACAATTAATCGATTTGGACTACCTTACTTAACCGTGAAATTACTTCGACTGAATAATTTAATTTAACAGAGCTATAATCTATTGCAATGCATCTTCTGCAGTATCTCTTCTCCCTCCTCCCCCACTCGTAAATCATTAGTTGCCGACTTTCTCTAAATTCTTCCATAAATTCTATTATTATGACGTAACCCTCACCGCATCACCTATTGCACAACTACGATGAACAATGCACACATGACCTCATTCTCAAAGGGTTATAATTTCACTATAGCTATATCGTCGGCCCGGCGGACGATGTCCGCCCTTGTTTACGCTTATTTCGTAATAATTAGCTCACTTGTTAAATAAATAAAAAATAGTATCTGCACCGCAACTCGAACACATAACCATACGCGTGGTACTACGGCCCATAAACCTCTACGCCACGCTTATTGCATATACCGTTTGTTCGACACCCGTACACACACTTTATATTCTTCCAATACTTTGCAAAACATAAAAACAGACCAAAAGCAAAAAATATATACCAGGTGTTCAAGAGCACCCTGGACATAGGAGATTAACATGGGAAAACGGTTTTGATTTTTTTGCGCCTGTACGGTTGATTTGATTGAAAAATCGTATCAATGAAAGTTGTAGTACCTATCACGGACTAGTTTTCTGTATTTTATTCAGATTTCTAACTTGAGCCCTTTCGTCGTAAAACACGAACAAAAATGCGAAAATTTAAACTTTTTACCTGCACTGTATAAGTGGTTGTCGAGCAACCGTATCAGCAACAATGACCTTTTTACCCGAAAACTAGTCCCTGATAGGTACTACAACTTTCATTAATACGATTTTTCAATCAAATCAGCCGTACAGGCGCAAAAAAATCAAAACCGTTTTCCCATGTTAATCTCCTATGTTCAGGGTGCTCTTGGACACCTGGTATAATGCAATGAAGGTCGTACGCACTCAGTTTGGCCCACGTAATGGAAAAATAGGTAAAACTTCCAAAAATTTAAAATTTTTTTTAAAATTTGAAAATATTGCATAACATGATTTTGGTCGAGAGCACTCCAATGGTGATGCTCCGGGAAAATATTAGCAATTTTCTTTTGTTTATTTTTTAAAGTCAAAATTGAAATCAAAATTAAATTAGAACTTACGGAATTAGTTTGAGGCACGTCTGAACACTACAAAAGACAACGCTTGAATAAAAGACTACGAACGACATAGTTGACTGCTACCAGCGAATCCTACAAATTCGCGGGTCGCTGCTACCAGCGAATCCTACAAATTCGCGGGTCGCTGCTACCAGCGAATCCTACAAATTCGCGGGTCGCTGCTACCAGCGAATCCTACAAATTCGCGGGTCGCTGCTACCAGCGAATCCTACAAATTCGCGGGTCGCTGCTACCAGCGAATCCTACAAATTCGCGGGTCGCTGCTACCAGCGAATCCTACAAATTCGCGGGTCGCTGCTACCAGCGAATCCTACAAATTCGCGGGTCGCTGCTACCAGCGAATCCTACAAATTCGCGGGTCGCTGCTACCAGCGAATCCTACAAATTCGCGGGTCGCTGCTACCAGCGAATCCTACAAATTCGCGGGTCGCTGCTACCAGCGAATCCTACAAATTCGCGGGTCGCTGCTACCAGCGAATCCTACAAATTTGCGGGTCGCTGCTACCAGCGAATCCTACAAATTCGCGGGTCGCTGCTACCAGCGAATCCTACAAATTCGCGGGTCGCTGCTACCAGCGAATCCTACAAATTCGCGGGTCGCTGCTACCAGCGAATCCTACAAATTCGCGGGTCGCTGCTACCAGCGAATCCTATAAATTCGCGGGTCGCTGCTACCAGCGAATCCTACAAATTCGCGGGTCGCTGCTACCAGCGAATCCTACAAATTCGCGGGTCGCTGCTACCAGCGAATCCTACAAATTCGCGGGTCGCTGCTACCAGCGAATCCTACAAATTCGCGGGTCGCTGCTACCAGCGAATCCTACAAATTCGCGGGTCGCTGCTACCAGCGAATCCTACAAATTCGCGGGTCGCTGCTACCAGCGAATCCTACAAATTCGCGGGTCGCTGCTACCAGCGAATCCTACAAATTCGCGGGTCGCTGCTACCAGCGAATTCTAAAAATTTTTTTGTTTTTCTACCAGCGAATTGCTGCCAGTCGTGGTTCGCACCAGAGCAGTACAGTACAGTCGTTAGTCGCCGCGAATTTAAATTTAGTTTCATACAGTTTTATCCAAAAATGGATGGATTTACCATTGAAAAGGATAAACAGCTTGTTCATCTGATCAGTAATAACCCAGAATTATATGATCCAAAAAACGTGTCATATAAATCAACATTGAAAAAAGAGGCCACATGGAAAAAAATCGGAGAAATTATGAATAAAGATAGTAAGTTTATTTGTCAAAATTTTTCTACAACATTAAAGTAAAACAATATAATATTTAAATTTGGTTATTCTGCCACTGTACAGGGTGCTGCATTTTCGATGGTTTTACGGGGTACAGAGAAAACGGTAATAGATAGAAAAAAAGTAGCATACGTGTTCCGATCTCTTTTTCCGAGCTGAGATGACTGGCGAAGAGTGGGCTGCGCAAACTTCTTTTGTTTCAAAGATACGGGGGGTTTTTGAAAATTGGTCATTTTGGAACCTGCTCTGTATTTCATTTGCTATTAAAGTTAACAAAAAAGGAAAAACAGTTTCCGGTAGAAGTTTTGACGTAGAATCCAATGGCGTAGTCAGTTTTTTTCTATTACGTTTAGTTTCTGACATATGACAGTAAGTTATATTTTTTTAAATGGAACATCCTATATATTTTCAGTTCATTTAATTCTGTTGATTTTTACTTTTTCAACAGTGTATTAAAACATACAGTGTGTACCAGCCAAATGGAATAAATTCGTTAATAAATAAACGGTGGCGTTTTGGGAAAAACGCTCGGACACGTCGATTTGTATCTTTAGTTGCGCTTTTTTTTCAAAAAAAACTTTTTATACAGGGTGTGTCATGCCACAGTGGCCAATATCAACTTTCTTATTTTAAATGCAACACCCTGTATATTATTTAATTTTTGGATTCCTCAGAAAATTCTAGACATATTTCATGTACAATGTCCTATACCTATCTTCAACTGTTTCGGAAATATTAAATGTTTTCGGATTTATTGCAAAAATTAACATGGAAAATAGAAAATTATTTGATTACAGAAATTCGCTGCAATACACTGAAAAACTAAAAAGTAATACCGTTTATTTCTTAATATTGTAAAAACAAAGAAAAACATAAATGTCAATGTAGGAGATGTTCAAAATGCTCGCCGCGAACGTCTTGGCAACATCCTAATCTTGTGTAGAAATTTCTTCTAACGTTACTCAACATCTCAGGTGTGACCGATCTAATCGCATGCGTTATTCGTCTTCTTAAGTCAGCTAAGTCGAGGGGTTTAATTTGGTATACAATACTTTTGACATATCCCCATAAGAAGAAGTCTAATGACGTCAGATCAGGGGATCGTGCTGGCCATTCCATCGATCCTCGCCTCCCTATCCACCGATTTGGAAATATTTGGTTAAGGTACTGCCGGACATTTATTTGATAATGGGGCGGTGCTCCATCTTGCTGAAACCATATCATATTCGCAGGAACTTGTGGGTTTGCTGGATCAGAATATAAGTTTGTCAAAGTCGGCACGACATCATTTTGGAGCAGTGCTAAATAATTATCTCCATTTAAATTGCCATCAATGAAAAAGGGACCTATGATATGATCTCCAACAATTCCTGCCCAAACATTAACCTTTTCGGGATATTGTGTATGTTCTACCCTCATCCAGTGAGGATTTTGTGCAGACCAATAGCGGCAATTTTGACGATTAGCATGACCGTGAAGTGTAAACGTGCACTCATCAGAAAAAAGAACATGTTCTAACTGCATCACATTGTTATCAAGCATTGCCATCATTTGTTCACAAAAATAGAGTCGCCTATCAAAATCGTCTTCCAGGAGCTCCTGAGTTGGTATCAGTTTATAGGGATGCATTTTATTTTCTTTTAATGTTCGAAAAATTGATGAATGGCCAACATTGAACAGTGGGGCAGCTTTTCGACTAGAATTATGTGGGTTTTCTTCAAACTCAAGCATAATATCCAATTTGGTTTCATCATTTATTGTATTGGCAGCTGCTTTTTTTATCGTTCTTACATGACCAAGCTCGCGAAACTGCTTTTCTATTTTACTAATTGTCCCTTGGGATATAGGCGGCAAATCTGGAAATTTTTCAAGAAATAACCGAGCAACTTCACTTTGTGTCCGTATGTTGTCTCCATAACCAATCATCTGTAGAATTGTTATTTTGTGCATTTCTGTTAAATAAACCATTTTTCTGATATTATGGAGTTAACGAAATTAAAGCGACTATAACACTGACACTAATCACTACTGTCATGCAGAAAGACAACACTCTGCTAAGGCCGTGCGTTCTCAACGCAAGTAAACAAGACTTTTTATAGTTCTTTTATTTCATATCAGTAAGAAGGAACGCTAAAATGGTTTTTGCTTACTTTCTCATTATCAAAACCTAAATGGGAAATAAGTATTGAGTGTGTTGCAGCGAATTTCTGTAATCAAATAATTTTCTATTTTCCATGTTAATTTTTGCAATAAATCCGAAAACATTTAATATTTCCGAAACAGTTGAAGATAGGTATAGGACATTGTACATGAAATATGTCTAGAATTTTCTGAGGAATCCAAAAATTAAATAATATACAGGGTGTTGCATTTAAAATAAGAAAGTTGATATTGGCCACTGTGGCATGACACACCCTGTATAAAAAGTTTTTTTTGAAAAAAAAGCGCAACTAAAGATACAAATCGACGTGTCCGAGCGTTTTTCCCAAAACGCCACCGTTTATTTATTAACGAATTTATTCCATTTGGCTGGTACACACTGTATATGTTTGTAAACGTTAATCTTGGTAATTAGAAAAAAAGCGTTTCCTTAACAAAAAAGTGCTAAATAATATGTATAAAAATACTCACAGTCCAAACAAAATTTGGCTATGTTCATATTAACATGTTACATGTCGTTTATAAACAGTTTTTTTAACTTCTACCTTAAAAATAGTAGAAAATAGAAATGGCCACGTTTCTTATTAAAGCGACGGTAGAACTGCTTGTAATTTAGATTTTTTTAAATTATAGGATTTATTAAAAATATTGAATTTTCTGATGTGTTAGTTTATATGATTTCCGATTGTTTTTGTTTCGTATTTTAGATATTGGCATTTTTTTAACTTAGCAAACGACTTTTTTTTTAAATAAGAGGATTAACCTTTACAACCTTATATGTTGTAATACACTGTTGAAAAGGTAAAAATGAACAGAATTAAATGACGTACAAATATATAGGGTGTTCCATTTAAAAAATTGTAACTTACTGCCATATGTCAAAAACTAAACGTAATAGAAAAAAACCGGCTACGTCATTGGATTCTACGTGAAAAGTTGTACCAGATACCGTTTTTATTTTTTTAATAACTTTTATAGCAAATGAAATACAGAGGAGGTTGAAAAATTACCATTTTTCAAAAACCCCCCGTATCTTTGAGACAAAAGAGGTTTGCGCAGCCCACTCTTCGCCAGTCATCTCAGCTCGGAAAATAAGATCGGAACACGTATGCTACTTTTTTTCTATCTATTATCGTTTTCTCTGTACCCCGTAAAACCATCGAAAATGCAGCACCCTGTACAGCTCCCTCGTTGGAACAGTAGAACTTCTTGGCAGGTAATATCCCCCCGCCCCTCTTAATGGAATCATATTTTATGTCGGAAGCGGGAAAGCCATGTCTTGTAATTCATGTTGTTTGCTTTGCCTGTTATTTACATATTCTTTGCGTAACATGTTGTGTAAACAACACGAGACAAAAATAATTAGATCCACAGTAGAAGGTTTTACGTTAATAGGAGTAAAAAATATTCGAAAAACATGGCACAGTATACCAAACGCATTTTCAGTAACTCTTCTGGCGCGACAAAGTCTATAATTGAATATGGCTTTATTGTGATCTTCCAATGCTTGTCTTCTCTGGTAGGGTTTCATAATATTTGTATGAAGCTGAAAAGCTTCGTCTCCCAGAATCACGTGGGGAAGAATAATATTTTTTGAATATGGAATTAATGCCGGTGCGAGAAATTTGAATTTGTTTTCTAAAATATCCTTGCCAATTTGAGATTTCTTGAAAATGCCCGCATCGCCTTCCTTTCCATAGGATCCAATATCCACAAAAAGAAATTGATAGTTGGCGTCAACAATGGCCAACAGCACTATGAAAAAATAGTGTTTATAGTTAAAAAAAAGTGAACCACTTTTGTCTGGACACATAACTCGCACGTGTTTCTCATCAATAGCCCCGATAACATTCGGGAAGTGCCATGCGTTCCAAAATTCCTTTGCTTTTTCTGTTAAGTTGACTTTCGCGGCGGGGGGTAGAAATAGCGGCTTTAGCTTGTACATGCTCTTCAAGACTAATGGCACAACTACACTTATGTAACTATGACTTATTCGAAAAGCAAATGATAACGATCTGTATATCTGTGTATCCAGTTGCTAAAAATCTGTAACAAAATTTGTGTTTAGTTTATATAACAGCTGATGTGGGGGGACGTGTTGGTAATATTAACAAATTTATATTCTAGCTGGATGTTGTAAGAAAAGATGGAAAAACATTCGCGATAATTATTATAAACAAAAAAAACACACTGCAAAAATAACTGGAAGTGCTGCCTCTGGAAAGCGTAAAAGAAATCCAATTTTAGATCAGTTAGGTTTTTTAGATTCGTTGGACCACGAAAGGCGGTAATAACATTTTTTTAGCTGCATAACTTTACTTTTTCTAAATGCTTCTATTGTAGATTACTAACTAGTTATGACAATACAGAAAGTATTGGGAATCAAGAGCATTTAAGTGATATTGATGATGTAGGACATGCAAATGAGGATTATGTTAGTAATGAGACCCAGATTCCACTGAAAAATTTAAATTATATTGTTGATGAAGGACCTTCAAATGTGGATTTTGTTAGTAATGAGACCCAGATTCCACTGAAAAAGAGGAAAAGAAATATTTCTTCTGATATCCTAACGGCAAAGAAGCAAAGTGCTGCCGAAAGCGAGACTTTATTAAAAGAACTGGTAAAGGGTACACCTGCATCACCCGATGATGAAATAGATGTGTTTTTCAAAAGTGCCGCAATGACACTAAAATCATTTCCACCATTGATGAGAGCAGAAACAAAAAATAAAATTTTCCAGATAATTTCAAATGCCGAAATACAACTGCTACGCTCACCAAATCCCCCTTCAACAATATCAAACTACTCCTATGAAAGTAGTACAATCGGTACACCCGAGGGTACACCTATGCTTTACCCCAATCTTTTTGGGGAACAAGATGTACCGTCGATAGTTGCGCAGTCGACATCAACCGCATCGCATTTTTTTGGAAACTTTGGTCCGTAAAATAATAACATTCTTTTTGTGCAAATTTATTAATATATTTTATCTAACAATGATTAGTTGAATAAATTTACCTGTCATTTTTAATTATGTAATTTCAATTATATAATATAATAAAATAAAGTTTTTCTACCTTAATGATTGCTAATTTTTCCGCTGGAGTTATTGGTTCTTTTACACGATTGTACGGGGTACTCTTCGGATCATCTGCTCTAAGCTTTAATATAGAATCGAACTGGTTCCTCGAAGTAGAATAGAATAGAATATTACTCTCAGTAGTAATATATCATCATCCTTATAACTGTCCAACAATAAAAGTAAAGATCTTTTTCTAGAGAGGTTCATTTTAACTCCGTTTAACGTTTCAACTCCGATGAGAATTACAACACGAAGCAAAATTCGCCAGCGAATTAAATCTAGAGGAAAACAGAAGCCGGAGCGAAAATCGTGACCGAATCAATCGTCGCTACCGAGTCGCGGTCGCTGACGACTGTCGACCGTGGAGGAAAACGTAGCTAAGAGATTTAATTGGCCAGCGTCGTTAATCCAAAAGCGGGGATATATTTCTATTGCTAGGTGTTTATAAGGAAAGGAATTTTTCTGTCGCCACAAATTCTCACCTTTTTGACCCCAAGCAAAAATGATTTATTGCCTGCAGTTGCAGGAAGAAATTGTTATTATTTATTGCACCCGGCGACATGTTTTTGAAATTCCACCTTTTGACCTGACGCATTCCTGAAGGCGAACTCTCTAACGAATAGCAAGGAAATGTATTTGCTGTCATAGAAAACCCTTCTCTATTGTAATATATGGTACTCTCTACGTAGCTATTCGGGTTGTGCAAAATAGAAAGACCAAATGAGGTCTTGCTATGATTTTATCTCTCTTGGGGCTATGAAATTTTGTATTTGTCATTCTTTCTTTTCCGTCGTTTCCTAAAATACAAATGTTTCGTTTTTTAACCTTTCCATATATTAAAATCTTGATTTGGTTTGGCGTTTTGTAGAATGTACTTTGTTTTTTCACTTTCACTATTGAAAATGTCTTGTACTTGTTGCACTTTATTAAAATTTAGAGCACTTAACTTCGTTTCACCGAACTTGAGAGGTTTGTACTCTGTCTGTAGTTTTCAATTGAAGTGTTTAACACAGGAAGTTCAATTCTCTTGAAATCGATTTTAGAGTTCTTATAGGTTTTCAGATGAAAGTTGTTAACAATAACTTCACAATCGTTGCTTACTTCTACAAGGTAGGATCCTTTTAGAGAGACATTTTCCTTTGTTGATCCACAGAGTTGGTGTGCCACTACTTGATTTGGGATAATAAGCATCCACTTTTGTTGCTCCAATTTTTCCATTTTGATGTATTCCACGTCAACAGGCGTCTGTTGGCATCTTGAAGAGTTTTCATTGAATTTCAGCATCTGTACTTCACAAGGGCTCTGGTCATCATTTGGTACGGAGTTGATTTTATGACAGAGGTATTCTTGTTCCTTCACGTTCTCGCAAGAGTCGTCGAAAGCAGTATGCTTTTCTTCATTAAGGATTAGGTATTTTGAGGACGGAAAAATTACTTTATAGGAGTTTTGACTAGGTGTCGGTAGAGGATACACCCGATAAAGGATGTAATTATCCTTTTCAACAATTGGAACTTCAATTATAAAGACAATTTGATCTTGTTTTGAATAGCTTTTAATTTCCAAAGTTCTTTCGAATAAAAGAACGTGTTCTTTATTTGGTAAGAATGGCAATTTTCCAATATTTCTAATTATCTCTGATATTGTTTCAATTTCCTCTAACAGATCTTCGGGATGTAAGATCGAATTATGAAATGTATTTAATTTTGAGAAGGTTATTGCAACTTTTAGTTTTTCGAATATGTCATATATTTCTTGATATGAAGTGATTATTTGTGTTAACAACATCTGAATTAAAAACCTTTTGCATCTAAACGTTTTACAGCACTTTCAACTTGAAAAAGCCGTGATTCTAAAATTAGCTGGATATGAGTTAAATTTTCAGCTACTTCTTTTATTAAGTTATTAGAGCTTTGCATAATAGTTATCTGTTCTTCTCTAATACTTGACTTATTTCCTTATCATACCGCTCGGCATCTTGTTGGTCAAGGTTACCTGTAAGAGCTTTGACAATTATTCCTCGTTTTTGTCTTTTGATCCTTAAGGGATTTATTTGTGAAAGTTGATAATGGATTTTATTTTCTAATACAGAAGCTAAATTGTATGAATTGAAAAATTCAATTTTGTAAATTGATGATTTGTTTAATGTTTTTAACATGTTTGCTAGGTTGTCTTGCAAAGAATAAAATTCATTAATGATTGGAGTGATATCATTGATTTGGATGAATGACCATGTATCTATTATATTTTGTGCATTTCCAAGTCTTTGAGGAATGATTCCAGGATTGGAGTTAAGGTTATGGTAAAATACTTGGCGGTCCTAGTCTGGATGATGATCCTACAACGATAGGAGTTTTTAATTCCTTCCCATGTACTATTTCTTCACTATCCTTAATTTTATTTTTTAATCTAACCTTATTATTTTCTAAAAGTTCAATTATTTCAAAGGGTCCTGTATATTTCTTATGTTTCTTATTACGTTGTGAATTAGATTTATATACAGTTTGACCTAACGATATTATGCTCAGGTCCTAGTGTATTGCGTTTATCAATAACTCTTTGTTTCTGGCTTTCTAACTTGTCACTGATTTCATCATAAAGATGTTTAACTTCATTATGATGAGTGTATACATAATCAGTATAAAAACCTGTGTTGATTAATTCACAAGGGTCTCTTGAGCTTGTGTGTCCAAAAGTTAATTAATATGGAGCAAAATGGGTAGAAGAATGAATAGAACTATTATATGCTATTAAAGCATAACTCATTAAAGTGTTAACGTTCTCATTTTTAAATCGATCAATTAAAATCCTAAGGTGTTCAATCAAGGTAGAGTGAAATCGTTCCACTGGTGAATTCGATTCGTGATGGAAACGGGTAGTAAAATGAACGTTAATTTTATGACTTTTAAGGAGTTCTTGTACCTACAGTTGTATTTTTGAATTCTGTGCCATTGCCCATTATAACTTTTTCAGGTACTCCATAGAACGAGAAATTATGTATTAAACCTGTTCCGCTAATGACCTCGCAGCGCCACTGTGTGTAGTTTGATCTGTGTGTTGTTTCCGCAGCAGCGTCCTTGATTGATTGAATTGTGACCACCCCCTTAACTTCCTTATTTTTTATTTTAGTAAAAAAACTTGTTGTATCAATTTAGATGTAGATATTTAGGTCTACTTTATTCTTAGATAAGCAGTTATTATACAGGGTGTCCCAAATTTGAGTAACTAAATTAACCCTTAATCACATAGTCGAGGCAACATTGCTAAAGTAACAGATGCTACTTCGGAAACAGTGTTGAATATCGATACAGACATTTTACATCAGTTAGGCCTAGAATTTGACGTAAAATTCAAATATCAGATAAAAAGCTAGTCATTGTATTTAAAAAAAAAACAAGTTTGGTTCGTTACTCAAATTTGGGACACCCTGTATAATAAATGTGTATTTTAAAGTAAGGTAGATTTAAATATCTACTAGTTTTGTATTTAACGTTTTTTGCTAAAATCAAAAATAAGGAAGTTAAGGAGGAGTCAAAATTGAATCAATCAAGGATGCTGCTGTGGAAACAGTTGAATATCCACACAGACATTCTACATCAATTAGGCCTAGAATTTGACGTAGAATTCAAATAACGTATAAAAAGTTGGTCATTGTATTTAAAAAAAACATAAGTTTGATTTGTTACTCAAATTTGGGACACCCTGTATAATAACTGTTTATCTAAGAATAAAGTAGACCTAAATATCTACTAGTTTTGTATTTAACGTTTTTTGCTAAAATCAAAATTATGGAAGTTAAGGGGGTGGTCAAAATTGAATCAATCACCCTGTACAGGGTGCTGCATTTTCGATGGTTTTACGGGGTACAGAGAAAACGGTAATAGATAGAAAAAATGTAGCATACGTGTTCCGATCTCTTTTTCCGAGCTGAGATGTTTGAGTTGTTTTGTTGATGAGTTTTAAAGATACGGGGGGCTTTTGAAAATTGGTCATTTTGAAACCTCCTCTGTATTTCATTTGCTATTAAAGTTATCAAAAAAGGAAAAACGGTTTCCGGTAGAAGTTTTGACGTAGAATTCAATGGCGTAGTCAGTTTTTTTCTATTACGTTTAGTTTCTGACATATGACAGTAAGTTATATTTTTTTAAATGGAACACCCTATATATTTTTAGTTCATTTAATTATGTTGATTTTTACTTTTTCAGCGGTGTATTAAAACATATAAGTTTGTAAACCTTAATCTTGGTAATTAGAAAAAAAGCGTTTTCTTAACAAAAAAGTGCTAAATAATATGTATAAAAATACCCACAGTCGAAACAAAATTTGGCTATGTTCATATTAACATGTTACATGTCGTTTATAAACAGTTTTTTCAACTTCTACCTTAAAAATAGTAGAAAATAGAAATGGCCACTTTTCTTATTAAAGTGACGGTAGAACTCAATGAATAAAAAAAATGTAAACATAGCAGGAAGGAGGACAATAGCAATCAAAGAGGGGGACAGAAACAAGGGGGAGGCGGGGGGAGTAATATGGCGGCCGTCAACTTCCGGTTGGCACTATAAAACACTATTATTATTGTCCACTGTACAACTTAATTTAAATTTGCAAAACTCAACTGTTAAAGAACCACAAACAAAACAAACTAACACTATACTACAACAAATACAAACAACAAATTTTTCCGGGTTTGAAACTCCAAACTTTCAATGACTTTGCGTCAATTCAACTGCGAAGTAGGCGAATGCGCAATCAACTTCCGTCCCCCTCGCTTAATGCACAAACGGGTTATAATTTGTATTATTGTTACCTCCTGATACTTGTTCTTTTTACTCATTGGTAGAACTGTTTGTAACTTAGATTTTTAATAAGATTTATTAAAAATATTTAATTTTCTCATGTGTTAGTTTATATGATTTCCGATTTTGTTTGGTATTTTAGATATTGGCCTTTTTTTAGCTTAGCAAAGGTCCTTTTTTTATAATAACAGGATTAACCTCTACAAACTTATATGTTGTAATACACCGTTGAAAAGGTAAAAATAAACAGAATTAAATGAACTAAAAATATATAGGGTGTTCCATTTAAAAAAATATAACTTAGTGTCATATGTCAGAAACTAAACGTAATAGAAAAAACTGACTACGCCATTGGATTCTACGTCAAAACTTCTACCGGAAACCGTTTTTCCTTTTTTGATAACTTTAATAGCAAATGAAATACAGAGGAGGTTCCAAAATGACCAATTTTCAAAAGCCCCCCGTATCTTTAAAACAAAATAAGTTTGCTACTTTTTTTCTATCTATTACCGTTTTCTCTGTACCCCGTAAAACCATCGAAAATGCAGCACCCTGTACAGTGAGATGCTTAAGGGCTAGGATAAAAACGCTGAATGGGCTAATAGAGTATCTGAAAAAATAGTATATTATGTTATTAGGCGTAGAAAGAGGCGATTATTGTGCTGAGCTCGGAATTGACAACTGAGCGAAGCACAATAATCGCTTTCTACGTCCGTGTAACGTATACTATTTTTTTTTCAAGCGGCATGTATACAGGGTGTATGGATTTGCGATGTTTTGACCGGAAAACCCAATTTGTTGGCTAGTTAGGATAATACTAGCATACATAATTTGGTCAATCATTTTAACACAGTCTTATAAATTCAACTTTTTCATTAGGCATAATAAACCACTGATTTTTCATGTTTGTTTGCTTTATTCCTTGCATTACAAACTTTTTATATTCACAACACAATTAACATAAATTAAAATATCAATTAATAGAAAAATGTAACTAATAATCTACACATTTTCTTGATGAACCGTGAGTTTAAATGAGCAATTTTCAAATTTACAATTCTACCATAAATGAAATTCCTGCCTCTTTACTTCATGGTCTACATTTAAAGTAGGTTGTTGTTGTGGGTTTGTTGAAATTACTGGTTCTCTGATATCATCTGTGGTATTGTTCTCCATTGGTATTAAATTACAATCATTTACATCCAGAATTTTCATTGCTGTGTCATTTTTATTTCTTGCCTTCTGCTACAGTTGTAGACCTCCAACCACCGTGTCTTTTCAATGAGCAAATGTCTCCACCATTATCTACAAGAAGAGTTGCAGAGGTTCGGCGAAGGCAGTGACCAGTATATTCTTTGACCTGATCAGCCAATTTCCAAAACAACGCTATTTCCTTGGGAATACTTGAGATTTTGTGAATACCCATTACAACTCCATTTTGATATTTAATGAAAAAACGATCTGTATCAATAACATCTGGACGAAGAGACAAGTATTTTTTACAAATATTTATGTAAAATTCTCCAACAATTGTAAATGTTCTTGGCCAGAATTAATTTTTCCATGTATTCAATATCTTGAATTCTCAAGTTTACCAGTTCATTACATCGACATGCCCCTGATATGCCGTATATTAAAACAACCTAAAAATGTTGAATATAGGTATTAAAAAAAATCAAATTCATTTTTGTTTCGGATCTTACCTTCATGGCTAAATACTTTTTGTCTAGGTGCTTCTGTTAAAAAAGTGTCTACTTGGTTCTTGGTGAAAGTTTTAGACTTTTTAGCTGCATAGTGTCAGCGTCAAAACTATTTCAAATTACGCGCCATACTACCGGATATATTTTAAGGTTATAACTGTCAAGAATAGTTATGAGTTTAGATAAAGACGGAATACATGTGTGTAATCCATTGACATATTATTAAAATGGACGCGGCGAAAGACAGAGAAGAACGAATCGAGATTAAACGAGAGAGACAGATCTACAGTACAGTATTACAAGCCACGCCCACCCATTTAATTGTATGTGTTTTCAGTGTCGTTGTTACTTTTTCAAGTGTATTTTTCTAATAGTTTTTTAGCCCTACCCTCAAAAACGGTTTTTTTTAAAACCTAACCCACTGAACAATGGTTCAAAGTTGCTCTGCGTTCGGATGTTCATCCAAAAGTATTGGCGGGTGCAATATTAAGTTTCACAGGTATGGGGTTAGGTTAGGCCATTTTAGCATCAGGCAAAGTTCACTGAACTTGTGCCAAACAATCCTTCCAATTAGTTCATAAGTCTCTATTAAAGTGAATAAACATTCCTTAGGTTCCCTAAAGATCCTGTGCTTCAAAGAAAATGGGTAAACGCCACTAAGAGAAAAAACTTCAAGCCTAGCAAAACTTCAGTGCTTTGCCAAAAACATTTTCTTGAAAGTGATTACAAAGAAACTGTGATGGAAACTAAGGTTCTGAAAAAGGAAGCAGTCCCTTCTTTATTCAACTTTCCTGCCAAATTGATTAATACCTCAACCCCTACAACCAAACCTAGAAGAGTGTTAATTCGAAAAAGACAAGATGAGGAAGGTAATCATTAAATAGTGTTCTCAAACTTGGTTGTTCAACTATGCACTTTTATTTATAGATACATGTTTGTTGCCTTTAGCTAAGCAAGTAGCTGAGGTATGTAATTCTAATATAAATAATGATGAACCCGAGCAAGCCAGTACCCAGTACAGCCCTAATCAGTTTGGTAAGTTAAAGAACAAACATGATTCATATTGCTGGCAACATTTTTTCATTAACACTTTAATAATTTAGACATTACCACATCAAAGCCAGATAACAAAGTTATTCAAACCACAGCAGGGGAGAAAGAGGTTTTACTAAAAACACAGACTGTCCTCGAAGTGAAAAAATCAAGTCATAGGAAAAGGTATGAAAGTAAGGCTATATTATTGAGCAGTGTGTACCTAAATCCCTTTATAGGTATTGTTAAAATAAAACAAATAGGGCTTTAAAACTGAAAAAAGAGGGTTTTACTACTCTCTCTTTGAACACCATGTTCTCGACCATGTTTTTAAGGTTTGCTGATTTATTTTAGAATCAGAGTTGAGCCAGTATTCCTTGGGGATTTTAAAGAAAAGGATCTTGAGTGTCCTATAAAGAGAAAACGCTATTGGATGCAAACTCAAGATAAACTAAAAATGTTGTCAAGAAAGACTAAAATTCTGCAGGCCTGTTTAAAACGACGAGAGTCTAAAATAGCCGGTATGAACTCCCTAGTTGACCATCTTAGAAAGCAAAATCATTTAACTTCAAATGAGTCGTTTTTTTTGAAGGTGGGTAAAATTTTGGTGTACTTATTTTATTAATCACGGTGATATATCAAGTCTATTTAGAATGGGATATGGATCATAATAATTATTGTTATACTGTCAGTTTCTGACATGACAAACAAAATTAACTTAAAATTACAGACGTCCTTCCACTATTTATTTTTGATAGTGGAACGACACTTTAATTTGTTTTAGACCAATATAAGCATAATTATAATATGTTATTCGATGTTTCAATTAATAAATGACTGTAACGTTTTACTGTCAAAATTTTCAGTCAGTAAATAAATAATATGTTACAGGATGTATCATGTCTTAATTTATGACCATTTGACCTTAATCCTTTCCTATATCTGTCCAACTGCTGATATCTACTATTTTTTTATAAACCAGCAAATGAAAGAAATGTTGCTTAATCTGCATTTTTTCAGAAACCAGTTTCTACCCTGTTTCTATTTTATTTTAATTTTAAAACGCTATTTTTTACTTTTAGGATTGCATACCAGATGCTGAAAAGCAACTAATTTATAGACAATTGAGAACCCATTCCGGAAAACAATATCCCGCGGAACTAAGATCTTTCGCATTGACTTTAAATTTCTTTTCTTCTTCTGCGTATTCGTACGTCAGATCATATTTTGGAAAGGCTTTGCCACATCCGCGAACTCTTTCTAAATGGTACGGTTCTGTTGATGGAACACCAGGTTACACAGCGGAAGCTTTACGTGCTGTGAAGATTAAAGCGCAAATAGAAAAGGGTAAAGGAAAACGTCTGGTTGGATGTCTGATCATGGACGAAATGGCAATAAAGCAACAAATACATTGGACTGGTAGCAAAAATGTAGGATACATAGATTTTGGTACCGGAATCAAGGGAAACGACAGTTTACCTGTTGCCAAAAATGTACTGGTTTTTATGCTTGTAGGAGTTAATGCACACTGGAAGATTCCTATTGCATATTTCTTGATTGATTCGATTAGCGCCCAAGACAAAGCAAATTTAGTTAAAGGTTGTTTATTGCAGATGGAATCCTCTGGTGTGCTGATAAAAGCACTAACTTTTGATGGTTGTGCTGCCAATTTAGCAATGTGCAACGTGTTAGGGTGCAGTTTGTCGTGGCCAAACATAAGACCTTATTTTGATAATCCATTCAACAATCAGAAAGTTCATGTTATTTTAGATGTTTGTCACATGCTGAAATTATGTAGAAATACTTTGGGGGATTGGGGTGCAATTGTCCATGAAGGTAAAATAATTTCTTGGAAATATTTTAAAGAACTGGTGGATCTTCAAGAAAAAAGTGGGTTACATGCAGGAACAAAGATTCGTCAAAGGCATATAAACTATGTAAAAGAGAAAATGAGAGTTAAGTTAGCGGCAGAAACTTTCAGTGCCAGTGTTGCTGACGCCATCGACTTTTGTAGTAAAGATTTAAATTTAAATTCTTTTAAAAATAGCGAGGCGACAACAACATTTTGTAGGCGCATTAACAATATTTTTGATGTTTTAAATACAAGAAATTTTTTAGGCAGAAACAAATATAAACGACCATTAAATAAAAGTAGTTCAGTTTTTTTAAATGACTTTGTAGAAAATAATTGCAATTATTTAAGTTCACTCAGAACAATAAATGGTGAGAGATTGATCCAGTCATCTCGAAAAACCGGATTTTTAGGATTAATGGTTTCTTTAAAAAGTGTGCAAAATTTATTTAACGAACTAGTCATATCCGATGGTATTTTAGATTTTCTGCTGTCTTACAAATTAAGTCAAGATCATCTGGAAATGTTTTTCTCTGCAGTGCGGTCTAGAGGAGGATTTAATAATAATCCCACAGCTTTTCAGTTTGAGTCCGCCTATAAAAGGTTACTCGTACATTGTGAAATTAAGTCATCTGACTCCGCTAACTGTTTGGCACAAGATGCCACCAGTATCTTAAATTTTTCAATAAATTCTGACCAAACGACTACCTTGGACTGTCTTTGCACTTCTAATCAAAATACATCAGATGTTGAAGTTGAAGACAATGAAATATATTATAAATATATACAAAATTTCAGTAATGTGGTTCATTCCTTATTTAGTACTAATGTTGTAGAATATATTTCAGGTTTTGTAAGTAGAAAACTTATTAGGCAAATCAATTGTGAAATATGCGCACGAGAGCTTACCACAGAAAATATCTCCATATCCTCTTTATTGACTAGAAAAAATAGAGGCCGTTTAACTAAACCATCCAGTGATGTCGTAAAAATTTGCATTGCCGCTGAAGGGGTAGTTAAAACGATGTCCAATTTTAGTTGTCCTGACTTACTATTAAAAATGACATCTCTAGGACTTAGAAATCTAGATGTTTTAAATTTATTTCCAGAGTTAAATGATCACAGTCATGATCAAGACCCGCTATGTGGACATATTTTACAACTAACCAAATTAATTTTAAAAACCTATTTTACAATCAGATTACACCACATTAATAAAACAAAATTTGAGTCTGAAATAAAGGTTAGGCAACAATATACCAAACTGATTCATTTTCAACATCAGTAAAATTAATGATCTAATAATATACAGGGTGTTTCGGAAGGAAAGGGAAATATTTTAGGAATGCGTTCAGGAGGTTAAAATAAGATGAATGAACCCATATTGTTTAATACGATTCTCAATTTAGGTTTTTTAGTTTGAATTTTCAATTCTGCAAATTTTATTAGAAACAATCCCAAAGCTATTCAGCGTATCACTCGACCGATTAGCAAGCGTGCTGCAGCTTGTATTGAAGTTGGTGGGGGTATTTTCGAAAATATTCTAAATTAGTTTAGTTTTGTTGTTTAGACCACAATTATTTGTTTGTATTGCTTTTGAAATGAAAAACAGTCATACAAAACTTAAGGACCGATTATTTCAGCAACGGTTAAGAATCGGATTAAACAATATGGGTTCATTTATCTTATTTTAACCTCCTGAACGCATTCCTAAAATATTTCCCTTTCCACCCGAAACACCCTGTATAATATGTAGAATTAAAAAGCCATTAAACCATAGAAGTAATATATGACATAAAACTAAAAAAAAGCATTATAACTTTAAATTAATTTATGGGATTATTATTAAAAAGTATATTAAGATGCAATTGGATTTGAAAATAAACATTTTCTACCCCCAGATATGGATATAAATTCTCCTGTGTAGAAAACCATTATTATTAATAGTACCTATAGGTTATAAGCTACTTATAGATATAGATATAGATTATTAGTTCACGTTACACATATTATTTGTAAAACATAAGTAAGAGTGTTTTGTATTATTGCTTAAAAAGGATTTGTAGACCTACCTACATGTAGATTTTCTTTTCTCTTTTTATATAGGTAGGTATAGGACCTATATTCAAATGTAAACGAATTTTATTGTTTATTCACATGCAGCAGATGAAGAATAAATCAAGACCATTATATAAATTATTTCAACCAGTTTCAAATTTCAATTAATACCTATAATTGAAAACTTGATTACTTTCATGTTTTATAAAACTTTTAAATATACCTATTTAGGAACTTATTGCGATAATGTGTTCTAGGTCTAGGCTTGGTTTTATGTACTTCCAATCTCACACAAGTATACATACAAGATCCTCAGAGAGAGTGCACTTTTTGTCTTAATATCAAATGCTTTTAAAATCATTTTATATTAAGACAAAAAGTACACGTCAATAAATAATAATTTTCTAATATAATTCTATGTAGATGTGACTTTAACTTGTAGTTTATAGTTGAAATTTATCAGTAAATTAGTTTAGAAATATCCAAAACTATTAAAACTCTATAAATAAACATTGATAAGTAAATAGCCCACAAAATTATTCCAAAGTACGAGCAAATACGAGCATGGTAGGAGCAGGCTACCCGTACTAGTTTCTCTCTCTCTCTCGCTCCACCCTCCGGCTCGCATGCTTAATGTGGGAGAGCGACTATAAGGCCGGTCCATATTTAGTATGTCAATGGTGTAATCTCTGTCAGGTATCATAGTAATAATAACTAGGATAGGTAGTTGGTAGGTGGTGGACAGAAACAGTCAGTCAATAAAGTTGATAGTTGAAAGCACAACATACTTTTATTAATAGTATTTAGAACATCATTACATGGCGCTGCGGTAAAACAAGTGATAAGATTGAGACTATAAACACATAGTACACAAAACATGGAACTAAAGCAACCAAATGAATTATGTTTGGATGGGGACATTGCAAATAATTTTAAAAAATGGAAGCAACGATTTGAAACCTTTATGGAAGCAACAGCTATTGATGGTAACAAAGATATAAGTGAAGAAAGAAAGGTTGCAATTCTACTACATATTATTGGTGATGAAGTTTAAGAAATCTTTGACACGTTTGAAGTTTCATGTATCATGACACCCTGTATCTTCGTTATTGTTCATATTTCGAAAAAGCGTCAAAGAAAAAAAAAACTTATTTTTTGAAGCCCTATTCGCAGGTGAAAGGAAAGCACCAACTTTGGAATGTATATAGCTTTATTGGAGTACCGAAATACTCCAATTGATTCAGTTATAAATAAATCACCAAGCGAACTGATGTTTGGTCGCAATTTAAATGCTTTTTTGCCTACCCAAGAATCGTTTAATAATGGAGTCAGGTATCAAGAGGACTACCTTGTTAAATCTCAGTTGGAGAAACGTCAAAGAAACTATAAACATTTTTATGATTTAAAAAATAAAGATAAACCCCTTGATTTCGAGAAGGGAGAAAATGTATATGTTGATCTTGTACATAACATGACTCCTGCAAAAGTAACTGGATCATCTCATAGACCTAGAAGTTATATGGTAAGATTAGTAAATGGAAATGAAGCTGAACGTAATCGCGTGCAATTATACCAAGTTTCTTCACATAACCCTGTAAGTTCTGATGATGAAATAGATTTTGATGTGAACCATGGTCCAGATAATCAACCTGATTTTGTAGAAAATTCTTTGCAGAATTGGACCTTCAACTGAAAATAATCCTACAACTTCAAGGTCCGGACGGTTGATTAAAAAGCCGGAGTATCTTAAAGATTATGTTCGTTAAAATAACTAATTGTATTATATTTTTATTTTTTATAAGAAAAAGAGGTATCATAGTAATAATAACTAGGATAGGTAGTTGGTAGGTGGTGGACAGAAACAGTCAGTCAATAAAGTTGATAGTTGAAAGCACAACATACTTTTATTAATAGTATTTAGAACATCATTACAATCTCGGCCTAACAGTTTGTGTTATTTTACCTTAACTATGAATGCGAAGTTCCCAAAGGGCGGTAGTTGTAATGTCCTTGGAGAGTCTTACAGTCAGAAGTGAGATCAATGCCCAAAAATAGTTTTTGTTTGTGAAAAACGTGATGAATGTGACTTAACCAACAAAACCTTGAACTGTGTGGAACTGTGAATATATTTTTTTTGATAAAACTGTGCCATAAACTGTGAATTGTTAGCAAATGAACAATAATCTGGGATTGTGTGTTTTGTGAACTGAGTTAGAACAGTAATTACGATATTTACTGATCTATAAGTAAGGAGGCACATTTTGGATGAGTGGCATTCACCATTTAATCAAGAAGTTCAGATATTGTACAGTCTATTTATTTTAAACGTTGTGAAGCAAGGGAAATCGTTTTGATGGTTTTGATACTAAACTTGAGTTAATATGGATCAAAATAACCATAATCGTGGTTTTACAAATGATGAATTTGAGTGTTTTGCTCAAACACAGTTGAATAACCGTAGTGAGTATAATGATAATAATGCTGCTAGTTTTAGACAACAACAAGGTATTTAAGAGAACCAAGTAGGTCAAAATTCTAGCATGGATCGTTTGTTGGATACAATGACAAGTTTAATGCAGCAAAACATGACATTGATGCACACTATGATGGAGTCACGTCAATCAATTCAAGATTTTGGTAATGTAGCATCTAATCAAAATAATGAGATACGTAATTTCAGTGTAATGCCTGACTTGTCAAAAACAATTGATAATTTTACTGGTGAAAAAGGTCCCACGGAAGCAAGAAACTGGCTACAACAGATAGAAGTGACGTCAAAGTTGCATTCTTGGCCAGCAGCTTTTACATTTGAAACTGCGAAGAGCCATTTGGTTGGAGCTGCAAAATATTGGTATTTGGGTCGAGTTGATTGTGTCACTGATTGGATTACTTTTCAACAAGCCTTTAGAAAAACATTTGTTTTTGACAGGAGCCTTACTAGTCTGTGGAAAGAAATGAGTAGTAGAAGACAAGGATCAATCAAGGAGAATTTGAGGAGTTATTTCCATCAAAAGGTCACTCTGTGTAAGCAACTTGAATTAAGTTTCAGGGAGACAAAAGAGCAGGTGGCAATTGGCTTAGCATCAGAAGATTTGAGTAAGTACATTTTGTCTCGAAGCCATTTTGATGAGGATGAACTATATCAAGATATAGTGACTTTTGAGAGAATCTGTCAAGAAAGAAGATAAAAGAATTTCAATCAGTTTCCTGTACGACAACATGATAACCACTGGAAAGATGCTACTCCTATGCTAAAGTCAGACCAAGTAAGTGGTAATAAATCATCTCAACCTAATCGTAGTGATATTAAGCCAACTGGAACTAGTGATAAAGTAGAAATAAAATGTTTTAACTGCGGTAACTACGGACACATATCTAAGTATTGTCAACAGGAGAAACGAAGGAAAAGAATTATTAAGTGTTACCGGTGCGGTGAAGAAGGTCACACACCCAAATATTGTTCCAAGCCTAAGTCTATGAGTGTATCAAAACTTGAAGATATGAAACTTATTGAAAACGAGGAAAATCAAGACATTACTAGGGAGAAAAATCCTATTACAAAGTACATCAAGCGAGTTACATTAGATGAAATTGACTACACTGCAATGATAGACCCAGGTAGTAGTGAGTGTACTATAAAAGCGTCAGCAGCGTTACAAGGAAGTTTTGACATCCAACGAAATCAAGGCGAACTTCGAGGGTTCGGAAATAAGAACAATTTGGTAAGAATTTGTGGCACCATAACTTCAACTATAATTGTAGATGACATAAAAGCCGGTCAGGTAAAAATTAAGATTGTACCCGGATGATGTTCAACCAGTCGATGTGATTATTGGAAGAACATTTACTGATCTTGATCATATAGTTTATTATAAAGTTGGTGACACTCTCACTTTGGCATATCGCAGCGAAATGGTATTTCCTGAGCTAACTGGTGAAACAAGCAACAATAATAATATGGTATGTTTGGAAAAATGTGCTGTGGAACCCAATTCCATGATGTTTCTCGACGTAAAACTGGATGACGGAGTTTATTGTATGCCAGCTTTAAATGTAGGAAACAGGAAAACCATAAACGAAGGAGACAGACTGAGAGAAACGAAATTATGACAATAAGTGAAGTCTACCAAACTACTCAGTTAAGACAAAAGGAACCAGTAAGATTAGAATAAATTAATCTTGAGTCAGATGCTACGGAAGCCCAAAAGGAAGAAGTTGTTAACTTACTTAATAAATATAGAGATTGCATTGCAAAGAACATCTTTGAACTTGGAAAAACAGATTTAGTCAAGATGAAAATTGAGAAATTGCCCTGTCAGCAGTAAACCATATCGAGCCACTGCGCAAAACTATTAAAGAAATAGTGACTCAATGGAAAGACGCAGGTATTGTTCAGGAAACAAATTCTGCATACGCCAGCCCAGTGCTGTTAGTTACCAAGAAAACTGGAGAATCACGTCTAGTAGTGGACTATCGAAAACTGAATTCTCAGACTAAGAAGATTAATTATCCACTAACCAACATTGATGATCATTCTGAGATTCTAAAGGATTGCAAACTGTTTGCAGTTCTAGATCTAGCACATGGATATTTACAGATGCCATTGTTTGAAGAATCTCAAGAGAAAACAGCGTTCATCACCCCAGATGAAAACGGAGAATTTACTAGAGCCATGTTTGGATTGATGAATTCCCCATTCTATTTTTCGTAGTTGATGCAGAAAGTATTAGAACCACTACAGAATAAAATTGTGATATTCTACCTTGATGATATACCTATTCCAGCTAAGGATTGGCAAAGTATGATGGAACGTTTGGAAGAAGTGCTTAAATTATTGAGGAAATCAAAGCTTACCTTAAAGTTGTCAAAATGCGAATTTGGCAAACGTAAAGTTGAGTATTTAGGGTACGTACTGGGAGAAAGAGACAAGACAGAGATACTCCAATCTTATAAAACACATCTACGAAAACGCTACATTGCAAGTAGCTATTGACGAAGATACATCAACGGATAAGATTAAAATAGAAAAAGGAGTCCGCCAAGGGGATACCATATCCCCTAAACTATTCACATTGGCATTGGAAAGCGCCTTTAAAAACTTGGCCTGGGAAAACAAAGGTATCAATGTGGATGGAACCCGACTGAATCATCTACGTTTTGCTGACGATATTGTTGTCATCAGTAACGACATCAATCAGCTGAAAGATATGTTGGAAGAACTGCAGGAAACATCAAAACAAATTGGGCTCAAGATGAATTTAAACAAAACCAAAATAATGACCAGCGAAGAGACGGCAATAACCATAGAAGGCTGCACTCTAGAACACGTTGAGGAATACATATACCTGGGCCACGCTATCAGACTGGGAAAACAAAACCAAACAAACGAAATATCCCGGAGAACAAGACTCAGCTGGGCAGCATTCGGTAGGCTAGGCTACATTCTAAAATCCCAAAGTATCCCAATCAACCTTAAGCGGAAAGTCTATGAGGCCTGCATTTTACCCGTCACAACATACGGACTGGAGACTATGACACTTACAGAGAGAAGTGCAGAGAGGCTCAGAACAACTCAAAGAGCCATGGAGCGCGCCATGCTGGGAATCAGCCTCAGAGATCGAATAAGAAACGAAGAGACCCGAAAAAGAACAAGGGTAACCGATGTTATGAGAAGAGCAGCCGAACTAAAGTGGCGATGGGCGGGTCATGTTGCAAGGCAGGATCCATCTAGATGGACTAATAAAATAATGCAATGGCGCCCAAGAGCCACAAAAAGAAATGCAGGGAGACCCCCAAAGCGATGGCGGGATGACATCCAGAAGATAGCAGGAAGAAACTGGTTTCAAACTGCCCTGGATAGACGGACATGGAAATCATTGGAAGAGGCCTACATTCAGGAGTGGATGGACATAGGCTAAAGAAGAAGAAGAAGAAGAAGACTGGGAGAAAATGGAATTCAACCAGGACCTAGAAAAATTGAGGCTATCGAGAAGTTTCCGACGCCCAAGGATGCCCATGAAGTAAGACGATTTATTGGACTAGCGAATTTCTTTAGACGTTTTGTTCAAAACTTCTCCAGAAAGGTTGCGCCCCTCACTAGATTAACCAAGAAGGAACAAACGTTTGAATGGACAGAACAGCAAGAATCACCCTTCAACATCATCAAGAGTGAACTGGTAAAGATGCCTACTCTACAGATTTATAACGAGCATGCCGAGAAAACTGAGTTGCATACTGACGCAAGTACAAAAGGATTAGGAGCCATATTGCTACAAAATGAAAGTGATGGAAAAATGCATCTTGTGTACGCCATAAGCCGAAGAACCTCTGAAGTTGAAAGTGTATATCATTCCAACAAACTCGAGATGTTATGCGTTGTGTGGGCTATAAACAGATTAAGTTTATTCCTACAAAACATTAGATTCACTGTGTACACCGACTGTCAAGCGTTACAGTACTTAACAAAGCACAAAACAACCAATGCACAAGCTGTGAGATGGTGTAATTTGCTAAATGAGTACGAATTTGACATTAAATACAGGCCTGGAAGCTCAATGCAACATGTTGATGCTTTGTCTAGAGCCCCAGTAGACGAATGAGACGAAGATATGGATGATAATCTAATTAACCAACTAAGTGTGTATACTATAATAACAAGAGAAGAGGAAATTGTCTTATTTCAGTATAGTGATGAAAAACTAAGAAGGAAAATTGACATATTGAGGAAAGATAAAAGTCTATGGAGCAAACGTGAAAAGTCCGAAGTACAAGGATTTAAGCTGACAAATGGAATACTATACAAAACCGTAACCACTGATGCTACGAAAGATCTCTACGTTGTGCCTCAGCATATGCGAAAAAGCCTAGTAATTAGATTTCATGATATGGCTGGACATATCGGACGAGAAAGAGTCATGAAAAAGATGGCAGAACATTACTACTTTCCTAACATGAAGAAATATATTGAACATCATCTTAAAATGTGTTTGGAGTGCATATTGTCCAAACGACAGGTGGGCAAACAGTCAGGATTTTTACATCCAATTCCACCAGGTAGGAGACCGTTCCAAATATGCCATTTGGATCATCTTGGTCACTTTCCAACATCACGACGAGGAAACAAGTACCTATTGGTACTAATAGATAATCTAACAAAATTTGTACAATTACAAGCCGTTAAGACAACACAAGTAGGACCTGTAATAAAAACATTGGTCGAATTCATTAACAGATACGGAGCGCCAGAAAAATTTATAAGCGATCAGGGAACCTGTTTCCCCTCAGGAAGATTTAAGGAATTTTGTGATAGTCATGGAATACAACATGTTTTGAATTCTTCAAGGCATCCACAGGCCAATGGTCTAGTGGAAAGGATTAACAGCGTCATTATCCATATGTTGCAATGTGCTACCGGGACAGTAGACGAAACTGAATGGGACAAGTATATAAGAAAAATTGAGTTCGACATAAACACATCAGTTAACAAGAGTACAGGTAAAACACCTTTTGACGGACTTTCCGTACGTTACTGTACGGATACATACCACGACATGAAGGACGAGCCAGATGGTTGACCGTAGACACTGAGAGGTACCGTTTACCAGAAGAATTAAGAGAGGAGGTGAGAACCCAGATAGAAGAAGCGCAGAGAAAATATAAAGGTATTTACGACAAACACAGATTTCAAGGTACCAACTACAATATTGGTGACATTGTGTATATGAAGGCAGCACCTAAAGCTACAGGAACCTCTACGAAATTACAACCCAGATACAATGGTCCATATACCATAGTAGAAGTATTGCCTCACGATACCTATAGGATAACTAACTTACATGAGAGTAGAGGTAACTATTCTACTACAGCACATGTTAGCCAACTGAAAATATGGCGTTGCTATCCATCAGACAGCTCTGAAAAGAATGAACCCGAACTGAAACTAACAGAAATTTGCGATGAGGAAGAAGAAGAAATACAAGAAACTAATAAGCCACCAGAAACAAAGAAGGTCACAAAGAATGAAGATAAACAGGAAAGAAGAAGAAGAAGGCCGGGTTATTTGAGTGATTATGTTGAATAGAATCTTTAAATCTTAAATAACTTGAAATTAATAATTAATAAGTTTCTTGTTTCGAATTAGTTCTAAAATATGCTTTTGTTAATGTTCAACTACTTGAATCTTAGAGGACCAAGATATTACAGGAAGGCCGAGTGTCAGCGTCAAAACTATTTCAAATTACGCGCCATACTACCGGATATATTTTAAGGTTATAACTGTCAAGAGTAGTTATGAGGTTAGATAAAAAAACGGAATACATGTGTGTAATCTCGGCCTAACAGTTTGTGTTATTTTACCTTAACTACGAATGCGAAGTTCCCAAAGGGCGGTAGTTGTGATGTCCTTGGAGAGCTTTAAAATAGTTTTCACTTTTTCGCTTTAAAAATGCTTGCACCGTCTTTAATATTTAGCTCAGCTTTAAGCATGGAATATTGCGCCCACATTGTCGAACTCTTCAATGATTTACTTAAATGGGCAAAATAGGCCAATACAACATTTTCGGTAAAATTGACCGCTTGGTGTTCTCTGGCCTAAGTGGTGAATTTATTGTACGCTCGTTCATACATTTCGCGGGACCTGCCAGGAATCAAATTATTTAGCGTATTTGACGCTATTGCTGCTAAAGCAGGTGGTGTACAACTTATTTTATCACTATCACTCATTTCGGCGATTTAGGTCGCTTTACGGCTTCACTGAAACTTTATTTGACAATACAACAACGCAATTAGTAGTATTAGTACAAGCACCGCCCTCTATACTAGAAAGCCTAAAATGTCACTTTTAATGGCGTTAGCGGTTTTCATTTTATACACAAACGTATGCAGATGCAGTAAAAAATATGTTTTTTTTAATTTTTATTTTTTTTTTAAATCAAAAAAAAGGTTCATTCCTGATCCAGATATGTATAGATAGAGCTTTTTTATACACAATCAAGTCCAGCCTAAACTAAAATTGGTTAGAACATTTATTCTGGAAAGTACAACAAACAGCAAACTAGTTTAAACACTGTTCAATATAAAAAAGTCTGTAAATCCTTGAAACTAGGTAAGCCAAACTGGTAAATAATTCTTATGTTATTACCAAGAACATTCGTTCAAAATTATTTTTGTTGCTCTCACAATGAAGGATGCTTTAAAATAAAACTCACATACCTGCGTATGTAACATATACCTAATAAGTCTACTGTACTAGAAAGCACTTGTACCTACCATTGAGTATAGTGTTGGAGTAAAATCATTCCACTACAAAGTGTTCAACCACTGTTGAGTTAGATCCGGTTTTTTTTAAAGTAAAAAACTGACACGGTTGGGCTCTTTCCTGAATTGCTGTTACAATGTGGCTTGAAAAACTTATGAACGGCAGCAAACAAAAATAATTTACGCAAATAACCTCAAGTTTTGATATTAAACCGTAAAAATTAATCTAACCTTTAAAAAACTCAATTTCCACAATACAAACAAACGCAAACTGTCACCACTATTTCCGCCATATTGGAATTTTTGACAAGCACCTTCTAGGCTTTCTAGTATAGTAGGCGGTGGTACAAGGTGTTTGAATTTTGAATTAGTGTGCCATGGACATCACGATTTTTGACAGATGACACAGTGACATAGGATGTGTATCGTTTCCTAGCCAAGTTAACCGATTAATTCGGACTGGTATTTACCTCTATTTAGCTCTAACTCGAGCCCTTTTGTTGTAAAACACGAACAAAAATGAGAAAATTTTAGCTTTTGGCCTGCACTGTATAGGCGGTTGTCGGGCAACGGGTAAATAGATCATTGTTGCTGGTACGGTTGCTCGACAACCGCTTATACAGTGCAGGCCAAAAGTTTAAATTTTCTCATTTTTGTTCGTGTTTTACAACAAAAGGGCTCAAGTTAGAGATCCGAAAAAAATACAAAAAACTAGTCCGTGATAGGTACTACAACTTTTATTATTACGATTTTTCAATCAAATCAACCGTACAGGCGCAAAAAAATCAAAACGGTTTTCCCATGTTAATCTCCTATGTCCAGGGTGCTCTTGGACACCTGGTATATACAGTGCCATCATTTCAAAACTTCTCACCCTCATTACCTTTTTCAGCAAGCAAAATTACTTGGGACCAAAAAAACACGTCAACTTAGATATCGAGGGGGAAGTTTAAAACTATAGTGGACTTTGTATTTTAGATTTCGCCCCCTTGCCCCTAGAGGTGTCCCCACTTAAAATTTTTAAATGGCATCCCTAGCTTGTAGCACATTATTTTAAAACCCTTAAAAACCCCGATTCATCACCGTTTAAAAAACTGAAATCGGTTAATCCGTTCTCGAAATAGGGTCAAGATGACACAATTTTTACTAAAACACATCAAAAACTCCTTGTCTGGAGCAGAACGTACAAATTCGTTGATTTGTTCTCTTGTAAATACCTTTGATTTTTTTGCTCTATATCCGACGTTTTTCTTCTTGATAAAACGAAGATATTTTGGCCATAAGGACGAAGCAGAATATTCTGCAGCGAGTTTTGCAAAATATGCTAGCAACACCGTTTCTTCTGCACCTCGAACTTGTACTTGGTTTCGCCTCACACAAAACTGTTCATATTCTTTCTCATACTGGACTCGATTTTTCCGGAAGCAAGTTCAACCTTATAGTGTTGGCTGCAGCCAATATATTATCAGGAATATCTAAATTTTGCATGATTTTAATGCGGACAACAAAAATTCAATGACATACAATTTTGTTGATTTTGTGTTGGCATCGCCGTTGCCAATGATATGATAAAGTTTTGAATGTAAGTCGATTATTAGCGATTTAACACCGTCTCGGACATTGCAACAATATCCACGACTATTATAAATCGCATAATAATAGCTATAATGCGCCACTGGAAAATTGAAATAATAATAATAGTCTGCATGGTTTGTTTTATTTTTACTAAAGTAGGAGAAGACAGGAAACTGGAGGGTGTTATTGGGTTGTGACTGATAAACTAAGAGTAAAACAATGCTTGTAATGAAACGACAAGCAATCAATACAATAGGTTTGTATTCAAATAATTGGTAAAAGAAATGTACAAGTAAAATCTTGTATAAAAACCGAGCTGGTTATAAAAAGGTAAAAAAGAGAGTCCCGCTCACGTCAAAACTACACGGTAACACACGAGTGTTGCGTCAAATTAAAAAACAAAACAAAAATGGTAAAATCAGTATCAAATCCACGCCTACAATTAAATCGAGTAAGTAGCAATCTATATCACACCAACGTCACGAATCAAAACTAGTAAATTTGATTATTTACATTACAAATCCAAGCAAACGAGGATTATTGGCACTTTTTTTTTCAAGGTTTAGGATCACAAATCTGTCAAAAAAACCTCAAATTTCCTTGTCTACTACTCCCCCCGTTTGATATTACCGAAAGATACAGCGATTTAGGATTTATTGTCTTTAATGGTTTTCTGCCCGGATTAAAAAATTTTGCAGAGTAGCTCTTGTAGACTTAATAAAACACTTTGGGAACTTTAACTGTTTAATTATATATGGTAAAAGTGCAAAATACAAAGAGTGAAAAGACCGGCTACATAATTTTTATTACTTGTTTTTAGACTACTACTTGTTGACATTTAACGTACAGTGTTGCCACATAAACTAATTTTCATTGTTTTCTCTAATAAAAAACTAACGAACTAACCTACATACACTACGGAACCCAGCTGCACGAGGCTTCGCCCGCAGAAATGGGCAAAGTACCCCGCGTGACGGTTTCACACACGAGGCGCGCCAGTCAATCGACCAAGATGCCTTGCGACACATTCTAGTGTATCTTTGAGAGAGCGAAATGAGGGTTGGTTTTCCGGTAGCGGAGACCAACACTTTTTCATTACCTAACCACACAAATACTGTTACTATTATTCAAAAAAAATTGGCTAAACATACATCATAAACCTCCTTGAAACAGGCTTTAGGTTTGTCCAAAATGATTCCTTTTTGAACTCGTTCCACTACTTCAGAGTTTTTCATTCGGTCGTACGGCGTTTTACCGCACGTAAACACCTCCCACATCAGAACGCCGTAGGCCCAAACGTCCGATTTTGAACCTCCCGATGACGTGTATTGACCATCCAAAACGTATCTGAAATATCGTTTTGTTTTTAAAATTCTTGACACTTGGTGTACTGTGATATTACCTAGCCAATCCAAAATCAGCTACTTTAACAATATTCTCAGTGCCAACTAGACAGTTCTTTGCAGCTAAGTCACGATGAATATAGTTGTGCCGTTCCAAGTAGGCCATGCCCTTGCAAACCTGTATGCACATGTCCAATAGCAGGCCCTGATTGGTCGACAAAGATTGTTCGTGTCTGCGCAAGTAGTTCAACAAAGACCCATGACGCATGTACTCAATCACAATGAAAATTGGTCGGTTTTTGCTGCACACCCCGTACAGTTGGACTACGTTAGGATGCTGCAGTTTTCTGGTAAACAGTTCAAAATTAAATGTGAAAAAAAAAACACCACTAAAAAGCTGTTACGTCATGACTTTAGCTTCTTTAATAAAGTCGTCCTCAGACATGGTGCCCTCCTTCATCATTTTAACGGCAACGTCGCGTGTCCCGCGCCATTTTCCCCTGCGCACCACCCCGAAATGACCCGAACCGAGCTCCTCCAACAACATCAGCTCGCTACGATCGATTTCCCATTTGTCTAAAAATCTTTAAGGTTATTTTGATCGTTCTAAAGCAGGTTTTACACCGCGCTTTGATGTCAAAGAAATTCATAAAGCTGCTTCAATGACGAATTATATCAAAACAAAATTGAATGTCAAATTTACCTTCAAATAAAAAAAAACTTGCCGTTTAGCGTAATGCCAACTGCCAACAGACAAAAACGAAAAAGTGAGAGTGAAAGCTGCAAAATTCAATACATAAACACAGTATTCAGGATGATTATGAAATTTCAAAATAAAAATATCAAAAATACCAGAAAAACAAATAATCTGTAACTATTACCGCCTAAACACTAAATTCACTTGGTTTGGTTGGTCAAACTGTTTTCATTGACAACTTTGACATAACAGTTCGATAAGTGTAAAATCAAATCACTTTATGCTCCAAGAAGTTCGTGAATTTATTTGAAGCATAAAATTTGATAAAATAAATGTTTCCAATTTCTTTGAATTAAAACTGTTGGTGTAAAACCTGCTTAAGGGGCACTACTAGGCAACTACCATGACTTAGACCGGCAGTAGCCGGCGCAGGCCTGTCACAAGGGCTGGTTTTTAGCCGGGAACCCAAACCGCCGCTGTTGTGCTTGTGGTAGTTGATCAGCTCCGAGATCGAGTTGTAACAATGTTTTTCCGATGTGGTGAGGAAAAACTCACCCTTTGAGTTCTTTTTGATATGGTAGTGTTTGACGTGTGGTGGAGAACTGTAAAAGTACGCAATCAGAAGATTACTATTTTTATTTATTCGTGTCAGAAGCATCATTATATAACAATAAATACTAGTTAATTAACACATTATATCAAATGTCTATAATCACAGACGTGAGCTAAACACTTTGTGCCCAGAAGCGGGCGACGTCAATTGCGTTCGGCTTTGCTGCCATAAGGTCCTCTATGGTACATCTAGCGGGGCACAGCGGGCAGGTGTACATATGTTGCGTGGTTTGCAGTTCTCCACAATCACAGAGATCGGAGTCCACGGGGTAGCCCCACTTATTTAAGGTGTCTTTCGATCTCGCCGTGTCCGTCCGCAGTCTGTTCAGCGCCTTCCAGATTTCCCAGTTTTCACCGCCTCCCGGTGCCAGCTCTTCATTCGGCTTCATCCAGTGTTGATTTGAGGTCTTCCTCCAGAGGTCCACTCTGGTTTTAGGTTCTTCGTAATCTTCTGTCGATCTCAGGAAGCTTCGCCTTGATTTTAGTCGCTGGTGGGCCGGTTGAAGGCCGTAGAGGGGGTGGCGTTCAGATGTTGCTGCTTTGGATCGCTCTTTGAGTGCGGCTGCTTCCCTGCGGATGGCAGGAGGAGCGATGCCAGCTAGGTGGTGGATTTTGTTCAGGGGAGTTGGCTTCAAGCATCCGGTGATGATTCTGCTTGTCTCGTTGAGGGCGACATCGACTTGTTTTGCATGCGCTGAGCTATACCAAACCGGGCATGCATACTCGACGGCTGAGTGGCAGAGGACGAGTGCTGAGGCCTTGAGAACCCCAGGTTTGGCTCCCCAGTTAGAGCTTGTCAGCTTGCGGACAATGTTGTTTCTTCCGCTGACTTTCAGTTTGGTGTTTAGGCAGTGACGCTTGAACGTTAAGGCCCTGTCCAGTGTTACGCCCAAGTATCTAGGGTTAGGGCAGTGCTCCAAAGGTATTCCCTTCCATTCGAGAAGATTACTAGAAAACTACTACATTATCTACGTATTCTACCCAATTTCATTTGGTATATCTGAACTAGGCAAATTAATTTGTTTTCACATAAAATAAACACAATATTTATACTACCAATTCTTAAAAACACTGTATTTCAGAACTAAATAATAATACTCTTTAAGGCTTATACAAGGTGAGCTAAGACCAACCAAAAGTATGTTTATAATTCAAAAATTACCGTTTTACAGTTAGGCGGATGTTAGTTTTTAACTAAAACACCCTAGTATACCCAGGTGTGTAAGTTTCGAATTAATTCCTTGCTTATTAATGATATGAACAGAAAAACATAATTCATTTATGTAGTACAGAGTTGGACTGTATATTTTGACACCTTGTGGCGATTTTAGATTTTCTATAGGGCGTCTCTTTTGAATCAAAACAATAGTAACTCTAAAACGGCTAACTAAACGTCAACGGTGTTTCAGTGTTCAATAACATTTTATGGACGTTTGACAATTTAAAAATCAACTTACATTTTGGTGTAGACTGACAAGGTGCACAATCCTTTAGTGGACGAATTCCGTACAACAAAACAACCTTCCTTGTCTTCGTGTTTGAGTAACGATTCGGACCGTTGCCTGGACATGTCATTCACGTACCAACTGAAATTTCAAATATTAATTTTTGACGCTGATTGATTGAACTGTAAACGGATAACTCACTCGTATTGCTGCAATCCGAGCAATTCTTTCTCTTTCACATAGTTGCTAGGGATGAAGCCCACATTGCTGAAATGTGCAATTATTATAATATTTCAGCGACTACAGTTAGTCTAGCGATTGTAACCGGTCGCATTAATATGATTAAGGTGTTATAACGGTACAACACACAATGATAATTACTAATGCAGCACCGGTGATAATAATTTACAATTTCTATTTGTAAATTCCAAACGAAAAGGTCAGCGTGTGCATACATACATTAATGCAAAATTTTGGAAAAAACTAACTGACACAAGAAGACTTACCCTTTAGCGTCTCGAGCTTTCCACCAGTGTTGTTGACTATCATCCATCACCTCATATTCCATGTTCTTTTCAAGGCTTAAATTTCCACATTCAATGGCTTTGTAATTGTAGAGGGCGACTACCACTTTGGTTCTAACCACCCCCGGTTGACTGTCCTTCTGTTTGACGGAGGGGGTGCCGGGAGTGCAGCCGCACGGCATGATGGGACTGGGTTTGATCGTTTCCCGGCAACAGTACCATCTGCACCCGTTCCAAGGGCCCGGATGATAATAACTTCGGATGTTTCGATTGTAGGCACACACTAAAATCAAATTGTTCCTTCCTCTTTTTAACGTTCACGGTCTCTTACCTCTCCTGATGTCCATAATCCAATAAATCCTATCGACGTTGTTCAAAGCTAACAGAAACAACGTGTAGTCCTCGTCTTGATGGTAGCCGACCAGAAACGGGTGAAAATCCCCTTCGATGCCCACTTCCTCGTTGGTAAAGAACGATTGG
The DNA here is from genome assembly GCA_018691245.2 of Ips nitidus. Taxonomy (NCBI): domain Eukaryota; kingdom Metazoa; phylum Arthropoda; class Insecta; order Coleoptera; family Curculionidae; genus Ips; species Ips nitidus. The sequence goes on along the minus strand of CM042789.1, from coordinate 12,960,364 downwards.
GCCGCTTCCACTGTATGCACTCGTTCCAGTTCCACTCGGCCTTTTTCCTTTTGTTTCTGGAAGAAATTTCAATTGGTGACATAATATTAAGTAGAAAAATAGATTTTTTGGCACTGCAAAGAAAAAACTCCTTGGCCCAGATGAAAAATCGAGTCGTGCGCAATAGCGTTCCCTTATCGACACGAGGGTTGAAATTACAAAAGGAGGAGATTGTGACTTTTTCCCTCCCCCATTTTAACCCACACGAATTTAACAATGAAAGGTGGAAAGTGTGTTTGAAATGTTTTGTTTGTTTATTTGTGGTTTTTGTATAGTTTTATCCAGTTCAGTACTTCCAGAACTCAATATTAGGTGACTGTAGACAATCAAACCGATGGATGAAAACCAGGGCAAATCAAAAGAATGCTGGAAACTATTGTGGGTACCATCAAGGTGGACATCAACAGACAAGTTATAGTGGAAACCGATCAGGAAACCCTAACCAAAATACAGAATGTCCTAAAAGAAGAGAACAATGTCATGTTACTGAAGAAGACATTTATGCGTTTATGACCACAAACATGGACAACTCAGATTTAGTGAACTGCAGTATGTTCTTGACTGTAAGTTTGTAGTGGATAGTGGAGCTACAAATCACTTAGTTAATAGTGATCTGGGAAAGTTTATAACTGACAGAAAGCAAGTACATCATAAAATAAGAGTTGCAATACTTGGAGTAGTGGTTGAAGCACATTGGGAAGGAAATCTTAGCCTGAAAACTAAATGTGGACAAAAAGTAACCCTAGAAAAAGTTTTGGTGTGTGAAAATCTATCACACAATCTGCTTTCAGTGAAGAAAATTGAACAAAAAGGATTATCAATTTTATTTAAAAATGGTGAAGTATCAGTAATCAAAAATAATAAAATCATTTTACAGGGAAATTTGTTTGGAAGTCTGTATGTTGTTGATTTGTGTGTAGAGTTTTCCTATTCAGCATACGTCACAGAAAATGATCCTGATTTATGGCACAAGGTAACTACGAGCCTAAATCTCAAAGCAGCATAGTGTGCGTTGGGCATAAATCTCATCGAACCTACTGTTCGTTTGATGCAACGTTGCCAATTGTAATAATAAAAAGTCTTTGTGATGGTTATTTTTATAATAATGTGTAATTAATCTAGTATTAATCTTATATTTAGACTTATATTGACAATAACTATTAATATTATTAATAACTATATTGACTTAAATAAGCCATTCTTTGAATATTATTGACGTATTCACATGCAGGGACTTAAAACCAATAAGGATCATGGGAGAGGCTAACTTGGTTAGCAACTTTACTATGATTATTTGGTAACATAAGTTATGTTTCAAAGTTCTATTTTCATTTTATTTATTTGATAATATGCAATGTATATATTTACTTTCTGAAATGATCGATTAACAAACATTAATGGGTTATTTATTCTCAAGAATCCGAACGATACTTACCCCCATTTGCATCGCCGTATTGTAAGCCGAGCTTAAGTTAAGTGTGGGTCAGACTGTGACAGTTTAGGTGAAAAAAGTCACACTCTGAACTACACTTAACTTAAGCTTAGCTTAAAGTACGACGGTGCAAATGGCGGTTATTGAAGTATCTAATTAAGTAATTAAATAAAATGATTTTATAAGTTATAGGTTAGGTTAGTTACGAGCAATATAGTAGATATTGGTATTGGGCTGTTCGGGTTAAGTCTAATTTCAACTTCTTCAACTTAAGTGATAATTTTTGCTGTTTTATAAAACGTGTACGGGCTATTTATTAATATAGTGTGAATTCTGTAAATTTGCTTTGGTCCCTAGTGTATATAGTGCTCTTTTCTACAAACAATGGAGTCTCAGCAAAAGATCCGATCCAGTGGGACAAACTGTATTTACAAAGGATGCATGAATAGAAAAAGCAGTTCTGATTTAAGCATCAAATATTTTAGAATTCCAAAAGATGAAGTAAAGTAAGTATTCAGAATTTTCTTAAAAAATACACAGTTTAATTAACACTGCATTATTGCAGATGTTTTCATTGGCTGAGGCAATGCGGCCGTGAAGACCTCTTGGGCACGAGTGCTGAAAAATGTTACAACAATTATAGAGTTTGCAGTGTTCATTTTCATTTAGACATGTTCAAAGATGGTCGAGATAAATCTTCAGGCCTATTATTCAGTGCCGAGCCACGCAAATATACAATAACTGAAACATGTAAGTGAACCACATTTCATTAGTGCAATATAGAGTTAGCAAACTATGATATTTTTTACATTTTAGATCAGCAGGTCCAACCTGGACTCGACGCTGGTTGTTCAAGCAAGGGACAGAAAATAAATATTCTCCAGAATATTGAAATTCTTCCACCACTTCAACCTCAGTCTACATATTTGTAACTCCACCCTTATGTTCACCTGTAGAAACCCAAACTGAGAATGTTCTAAGTTCTTCAACTCCGCGAAAATCTAAACTGCAGAGTGAAAATGCAATTTTAAAGACAGAAATTGAAAAGTTAAAAGATGACTTAGAAGTATCTCTTAATACTTTATATACCATGTAATTGTTATTAAATAAAATGTCAAACAAAGACTAAGAATATTTTCGGGTTTCATCTCTATCTCAGCAGTCAATTCTGAAAACGCTATTTTCTAATCCAAAACTCTCTGCTGAAACTATGATTTCAGAAATGGCAACACCGCATTGCCACAAATTTTGTAAATACCGGCAACGTCCTTGTACTACCAGTTTAAAGAGCCGAGGTCAACGAAACGTGTCGGCAAACATCAAAGCTTTTAGGCCCAGTGTCTTCTCTTTATGAAATTAGTTACTCTTTGCTTTAGCCTTGATTCAGCTTAGTAAGGCAAAGTGAAAGTAAGACAAACAATGCAAATTTGTGGAGTTATTTTTAATATGCCAGAAATGATTTAAGTTAATCATTTAATACTTGCGTTTGCATACTAATGGCATATTTTTATTTTTACAGAAATCAATGAAGGAAAAGCATTTGATTGAGGACATTACATCCAATTTTTGATAAAACAATCTTCTCCAAAAGGATTTGAAGTTAATTAGAAATGGTTAATGTTTCTGTATTTTTTGAAACAGGCAAATACGTTCTACTTTCCATAAAACGAAAACTAGAGCGTCTTATACTTGTGGAGTTCAAACTTTTTAGTTTCAGGACCGGATTCCTGCTTATTTTTACATGTCAATTAACCTTATAAAGTAATACGTAACACTGCATGCAGAGTATACTTTGGATATAAGTGTGACGCTATTTATTCGGGAGTTCGAATTAAAGTGTGTTCTAGAACAAAAGTTAATGAGAATTGCCTCGGGCGCCACCGGGTTTTAAGAATGTTTTTAGAGTTTTCGAAATGTGAACCAGGAAAAGACAATTCGTATGCCTTGGTAGCTTTTAAACAGCTGTAGACAAGGTTCCCGTCAATCTGTAGTAACAGTGGTTCAGTTGGTGACAACGCTCATAAAAGCCAAAAGTACCAATCAACTAACGTATATTCTCTTTGCCTAATTTAAAATGCCAGCAAACTTAACTAAACCAAATAATTATGCAAATAAGCGTATCTTAATAATAACATTTTACATCAGCTAGGCCTAGAATTTGACGTAAAATTCAAATAACGTATAAAAAGTTGGTCATTGTATTTAAAAAAACATAAGTTTGGTTTGTTACTCAAATTTGGGACATCCGACCCGTACGAAGAGAATAAACGTTAGTTGATAGGTATTTTTGGCTTTTATTAGCGTTGTCAGCACCTGAACCACTGTTACCACAGATTGGCGGGAACCTTGTCTCTAGCTGTTTAAAAGCTACCAAGGCATACGATTTGTGTTTCCTGGTTCACATTTCGAAAACTCTTAACTACTTTATTGAAACCAGGTGGCGCCCGAAGTAATTCTCACCAACTTTCGTTCTAAAACTCACTTTAATTAGAAGTCCCGAATAAATAGCGTCACAACGGAAGTGATGTTAGTGGGCTCCTGTTGGATTGTTACTGTTAAGTTTACACAAATCAGTTTACAAACAAAGTTTTAGATGTAGCTAGGTCATGTGTGCATGGTTCATCGTAGTTGTGCAGTGCGTGCGGTTGACGGTCGTTTTGACCGTCACTGGGTCAAAACGATTTATGTATAATTTTATGATTCATCAATGCAACAACAAGTTTAATAATAGATTTTGTGGATACGGTAAATCAATAAACTTATTGATTTACGAGTAACAGGGGCTGGGGGAGGGGGAGAGAGTCCTGCCGCAGTCTTTCGGTCCTACATGGCGTTTTCAGGACGAAACGTTCATTAATGCATATCCAACACCAGTTTACACAGTGCAACAAAAAGTGGCTAATTTCAAACTTCAGCAGCTAGGATCTTTGTTACATATTTTGTTGCTTATTCACAATTAGATTACTCAGTTGAGGTTCAGGGATCTACGTTGGCGTGACAAAAAAATTGGGGTTCACAATTCGTAAGCGGGGGTCCACAAACATTTTTCTGTTTAACTGTTTACAATGTAGTATGATAACCATAATAACAGTGTAATAATTACATTTATGAGTAAATACAACACAACAAACAACAGGCAAACATCATGGCAGATAATCAAATCAAATGATATGATATGATGCACCTTGATTGGGTTTAATACAATTTCCAAACAAACTTTATTAGATATTACGAAAAACTATAAAATACGATCAAATAATTGTAAATTGACCGTCATTTGAACACATTGAAATTTAATTTATTTTTAATTAATTTAAAATTATGACAGTAGTCGTAGGGACTACCATTAGACCCAACAGATACCTAGGACCATGTAATAAAAACTAGATACCTCCAGATTATTTAAATATCAAGTTTTATAAAATGTTGACATGAAAAAAATACTTGGAAAATGGCACACGTGCACAACCAACACTGGAAGTCACAATTTTAATAACAATTAATCGATTTGGACTACCTTACTTAACCGTGAAATTACTTCGACTGAATAATTTAATTTAACAGAGCTATAATCTATTGCAATGCATCTTCTGCAGTATCTCTTCTCCCTCCTCCCCCACTCGTAAATCATTAGTTGCCGACTTTCTCTAAATTCTTCCATAAATTCTATTATTATGACGTAACCCTCACCGCATCACCTATTGCACAACTACGATGAACAATGCACACATGACCTCATTCTCAAAGGGTTATAATTTCACTATAGCTATATCGTCGGCCCGGCGGACGATGTCCGCCCTTGTTTACGCTTATTTCGTAATAATTAGCTCACTTGTTAAATAAATAAAAAATAGTATCTGCACCGCAACTCGAACACATAACCATACGCGTGGTACTACGGCCCATAAACCTCTACGCCACGCTTATTGCATATACCGTTTGTTCGACACCCGTACACACACTTTATATTCTTCCAATACTTTGCAAAACATAAAAACAGACCAAAAGCAAAAAATATATACCAGGTGTTCAAGAGCACCCTGGACATAGGAGATTAACATGGGAAAACGGTTTTGATTTTTTTGCGCCTGTACGGTTGATTTGATTGAAAAATCGTATCAATGAAAGTTGTAGTACCTATCACGGACTAGTTTTCTGTATTTTATTCAGATTTCTAACTTGAGCCCTTTCGTCGTAAAACACGAACAAAAATGCGAAAATTTAAACTTTTTACCTGCACTGTATAAGTGGTTGTCGAGCAACCGTATCAGCAACAATGACCTTTTTACCCGAAAACTAGTCCCTGATAGGTACTACAACTTTCATTAATACGATTTTTCAATCAAATCAGCCGTACAGGCGCAAAAAAATCAAAACCGTTTTCCCATGTTAATCTCCTATGTTCAGGGTGCTCTTGGACACCTGGTATAATGCAATGAAGGTCGTACGCACTCAGTTTGGCCCACGTAATGGAAAAATAGGTAAAACTTCCAAAAATTTAAAATTTTTTTTAAAATTTGAAAATATTGCATAACATGATTTTGGTCGAGAGCACTCCAATGGTGATGCTCCGGGAAAATATTAGCAATTTTCTTTTGTTTATTTTTTAAAGTCAAAATTGAAATCAAAATTAAATTAGAACTTACGGAATTAGTTTGAGGCACGTCTGAACACTACAAAAGACAACGCTTGAATAAAAGACTACGAACGACATAGTTGACTGCTACCAGCGAATCCTACAAATTCGCGGGTCGCTGCTACCAGCGAATCCTACAAATTCGCGGGTCGCTGCTACCAGCGAATCCTACAAATTCGCGGGTCGCTGCTACCAGCGAATCCTACAAATTCGCGGGTCGCTGCTACCAGCGAATCCTACAAATTCGCGGGTCGCTGCTACCAGCGAATCCTATAAATTCGCGGGTCGCTGCTACCAGCGAATCCTACAAATTCGCGGGTCGCTGCTACCAGCGAATCCTACAAATTCGCGGGTCGCTGCTACCAGCGAATCCTACAAATTCGCGGGTCGCTGCTACCAGCGAATCCTACAAATTCGCGGGTCGCTGCTACCAGCGAATCCTATAAATTCGCGGGTCGCTGCTACCAGCGAATCCTACAAATTTGCGGGTCGCTGCTACCAGCGAATCCTACAAATTCGCGGGTCGCTGCTACCAGCGAATCCTACAAATTCGCGGGTCGCTGCTACCAGCGAATCCTACAAATTCGCGGGTCGCTGCTACCAGCGAATCCTACAAATTCGCGGGTCGCTGCTACCAGCGAATCCTACAAATTCGCGGGTCGCTGCTACCAGCGAATTCTAAAAATTTTTTTGTTTTTCTACCAGCGAATTGCTGCCAGTCGTGGTTCGCACCAGAGCAGTACAGTACAGTCGTTAGTCGCCGCGAATTTAAATTTAGTTTCATACAGTTTTATCCAAAAATGGATGGATTTACCATTGAAAAGGATAAACAGCTTGTTCATCTGATCAGTAATAACCCAGAATTATATGATCCAAAAAACGTGTCATATAAATCAACATTGAAAAAAGAGGCCACATGGAAAAAAATCGGAGAAATTATGAATAAAGATAGTAAGTTTATTTGTCAAAATTTTTCTACAACATTAAAGTAAAACAATATAATATTTAAATTTGGTTATTCTGCCACTGTACAGCTCCCTCGTTGGAACAGTAGAACTTCTTGGCAGGTAATATCCCCCCGCCCCTCTTAATGGAATCATATTTTATGTCGGAAGCGGGAAAGCCATGTCTTGTAATTCATGTTGTTTGCTTTGCCTGTTATTTACATATTCTTTGCGTAACATGTTGTGTAAACAACACGAGACAAAAATAATTAGATCCACAGTAGAAGGTTTTACGTTAATAGGAGTAAAAAATATTCGAAAAACATGGCACAGTATACCAAACGCATTTTCAGTAACTCTTCTGGCGCGACAAAGTCTATAATTGAATATGGCTTTATTGTGATCTTCCAATGCTTGTCTTCTCTGGTAGGGTTTCATAATATTTGTATGAAGCTGAAAAGCTTCGTCTCCCAGAATCACGTGGGGAAGAATAATATTTTTTGAATATGGAATTAATGCCGGTGCGAGAAATTTGAATTTGTTTTCTAAAATATCCTTGCCAATTTGAGATTTCTTGAAAATGCCCGCATCGCCTTCCTTTCCATAGGATCCAATATCCACAAAAAGAAATTGATAGTTGGCGTCAACAATGGCCAACAGCACTATGAAAAAATAGTGTTTATAGTTAAAAAAAAGTGAACCACTTTTGTCTGGACACATAACTCGCACGTGTTTCTCATCAATAGCCCCGATAACATTCGGGAAGTGCCATGCGTTCCAAAATTCCTTTGCTTTTTCTGTTAAGTTGACTTTCGCGGCGGGGGGTAGAAATAGCGGCTTTAGCTTGTACATGCTCTTCAAGACTAATGGCACAACTACACTTATGTAACTATGACTTATTCGAAAAGCAAATGATAACGATCTGTATATCTGTGTATCCAGTTGCTAAAAATCTGTAACAAAATTTGTGTTTAGTTTATATAACAGCTGATGTGGGGGGACGTGTTGGTAATATTAACAAATTTATATTCTAGCTGGATGTTGTAAGAAAAGATGGAAAAACATTCGCGATAATTATTATAAACAAAAAAAACACACTGCAAAAATAACTGGAAGTGCTGCCTCTGGAAAGCGTAAAAGAAATCCAATTTTAGATCAGTTAGGTTTTTTAGATTCGTTGGACCACGAAAGGCGGTAATAACATTTTTTTAGCTGCATAACTTTACTTTTTCTAAATGCTTCTATTGTAGATTACTAACTAGTTATGACAATACAGAAAGTATTGGGAATCAAGAGCATTTAAGTGATATTGATGATGTAGGACATGCAAATGAGGATTATGTTAGTAATGAGACCCAGATTCCACTGAAAAATTTAAATTATATTGTTGATGAAGGACCTTCAAATGTGGATTTTGTTAGTAATGAGACCCAGATTCCACTGAAAAAGAGGAAAAGAAATATTTCTTCTGATATCCTAACGGCAAAGAAGCAAAGTGCTGCCGAAAGCGAGACTTTATTAAAAGAACTGGTAAAGGGTACACCTGCATCACCCGATGATGAAATAGATGTGTTTTTCAAAAGTGCCGCAATGACACTAAAATCATTTCCACCATTGATGAGAGCAGAAACAAAAAATAAAATTTTCCAGATAATTTCAAATGCCGAAATACAACTGCTACGCTCACCAAATCCCCCTTCAACAATATCAAACTACTCCTATGAAAGTAGTACAATCGGTACACCCGAGGGTACACCTATGCTTTACCCCAATCTTTTTGGGGAACAAGATGTACCGTCGATAGTTGCGCAGTCGACATCAACCGCATCGCATTTTTTTGGAAACTTTGGTCCGTAAAATAATAACATTCTTTTTGTGCAAATTTATTAATATATTTTATCTAACAATGATTAGTTGAATAAATTTACCTGTCATTTTTAATTATGTAATTTCAATTATATAATATAATAAAATAAAGTTTTTCTACCTTAATGATTGCTAATTTTTCCGCTGGAGTTATTGGTTCTTTTACACGATTGTACGGGGTACTCTTCGGATCATCTGCTCTAAGCTTTAATATAGAATCGAACTGGTTCCTCGAAGTAGAATAGAATAGAATATTACTCTCAGTAGTAATATATCATCATCCTTATAACTGTCCAACAATAAAAGTAAAAGATCTTTTTCTAGAGAGGTTCATTTTAACTCCGTTTAACGTTTCAACTCCGATGAGAATTACAACACGAAGCAAAATTCGCCAGCGAATTAAATCTAGAGGAAAACAGAAGCCGGAGCGAAAATCGTGACCGAATCAATCGTCGCTACCGAGTCGCGGTCGCTGACGACTGTCGACCGTGGAGGAAAACGTAGCTAAGAGATTTAATTGGCCAGCGTCGTTAATCCAAAAGCGGGGATATATTTCTATTGCTAGGTGTTTATAAGGAAAGGAATTTTTCTGTCGCCACAAATTCTCACCTTTTTGACCCCAAGCAAAAATGATTTATTGCCTGCAGTTGCAGGAAGAAATTGTTATTATTTATTGCACCCGGCGACATGTTTTTGAAATTCCACCTTTTGACCTGACGCATTCCTGAAGGCGAACTCTCTAACGAATAGCAAGGAAATGTATTTGCTGTCATAGAAAACCCTTCTCTATTGTAATATATGGTACTCTCTACGTAGCTATTCGGGTTGTGCAAAATAGAAAGACCAAATGAGGTCTTGCTATGATTTTATCTCTCTTGGGGCTATGAAATTTTGTATTTGTCATTCTTTCTTTTCCGTCGTTTCCTAAAATACAAATGTTTCGTTTTTTAACCTTTCCATATATTAAAATCTTGATTTGGTTTGGCGTTTTGTAGAATGTACTTTGTTTTTTCACTTTCACTATTGAAAATGTCTTGTACTTGTTGCACTTTATTAAAATTTAGAGCACTTAACTTCGTTTCACCGAACTTGAGAGGTTTGTACTCTGTCTGTAGTTTTCAATTGAAGTGTTTAACACAGGAAGTTCAATTCTCTTGAAATCGATTTTAGAGTTCTTATAGGTTTTCAGATGAAAGTTGTTAACAATAACTTCACAATCGTTGCTTACTTCTACAAGGTAGGATCCTTTTAGAGAGACATTTTCCTTTGTTGATCCACAGAGTTGGTGTGCCACTACTTGATTTGGGATAATAAGCATCCACTTTTGTTGCTCCAATTTTTCCATTTTGATGTATTCCACGTCAACAGGCGTCTGTTGGCATCTTGAAGAGTTTTCATTGAATTTCAGCATCTGTACTTCACAAGGGCTCTGGTCATCATTTGGTACGGAGTTGATTTTATGACAGAGGTATTCTTGTTCCTTCACGTTCTCGCAAGAGTCGTCGAAAGCAGTATGCTTTTCTTCATTAAGGATTAGGTATTTTGAGGACGGAAAAATTACTTTATAGGAGTTTTGACTAGGTGTCGGTAGAGGATACACCCGATAAAGGATGTAATTATCCTTTTCAACAATTGGAACTTCAATTATAAAGACAATTTGATCTTGTTTTGAATAGCTTTTAATTTCCAAAGTTCTTTCGAATAAAAGAACGTGTTCTTTATTTGGTAAGAATGGCAATTTTCCAATATTTCTAATTATCTCTGATATTGTTTCAATTTCCTCTAACAGATCTTCGGGATGTAAGATCGAATTATGAAATGTATTTAATTTTGAGAAGGTTATTGCAACTTTTAGTTTTTCGAATATGTCATATATTTCTTGATATGAAGTGATTATTTGTGTTAACAACATCTGAATTAAAAACCTTTTGCATCTAAACGTTTTACAGCACTTTCAACTTGAAAAAGCCGTGATTCTAAAATTAGCTGGATATGAGTTAAATTTTCAGCTACTTCTTTTATTAAGTTATTAGAGCTTTGCATAATAGTTATCTGTTCTTCTCTAATACTTGACTTATTTCCTTATCATACCGCTCGGCATCTTGTTGGTCAAGGTTACCTGTAAGAGCTTTGACAATTATTCCTCGTTTTTGTCTTTTGATCCTTAAGGGATTTATTTGTGAAAGTTGATAATGGATTTTATTTTCTAATACAGAAGCTAAATTGTATGAATTGAAAAATTCAATTTTGTAAATTGATGATTTGTTTAATGTTTTTAACATGTTTGCTAGGTTGTCTTGCAAAGAATAAAATTCATTAATGATTGGAGTGATATCATTGATTTGGATGAATGACCATGTATCTATTATATTTTGTGCATTTCCAAGTCTTTGAGGAATGATTCCAGGATTGGAGTTAAGGTTATGGTAAAATACTTGGCGGTCCTAGTCTGGATGATGATCCTACAACGATAGGAGTTTTTAATTCCTTCCCATGTACTATTTCTTCACTATCCTTAATTTTATTTTTTAATCTAACCTTATTATTTTCTAAAAGTTCAATTATTTCAAAGGGTCCTGTATATTTCTTATGTTTCTTATTACGTTGTGAATTAGATTTATATACAGTTTGACCTAACGATATTATGCTCAGGTCCTAGTGTATTGCGTTTATCAATAACTCTTTGTTTCAGGCTTTCTAACTTGTCACTGATTTCATCATAAAGATGTTTAACTTCATTATGATGAGTGTATACATAATCAGTATAAAAACCTGTGTTGATTAATTCACAAGGGTCTCTTGAGCTTGTGTGTCCAAAAGTTAATTAATATGGAGCAAAATGGGTAGAAGAATGAATAGAACTATTATATGCTATTAAAGCATAACTCATTAAAGTGTTAACGTTCTCATTTTTAAATCGATCAATTAAAATCCTAAGGTGTTCAATCAAGGTAGAGTGAAATCGTTCCACTGGTGAATTCGATTCGTGATGGAAACGGGTAGTAAAATGAACGTTAATTTTATGACTTTTAAGGAGTTCTTGTACCTACAGTTGTATTTTTGAATTCTGTGCCATTGCCCATTATAACTTTTTCAGGTACTCCATAGAACGAGAAATTATGTATTAAACCTGTTCCGCTAATGACCTCGCAGCGCCACTGTGTGTAGCCATCTTTGATGCGTCTATCGTTTGTCGAGTCGCGAAAATCGTCACGTAGGCAGTGAGTAAGCAGAAGTCATTGTAAAGAGTTGCATGTTGTTGCGGCAATAGTAAAAAAACAATGTTCACCGGGTTTAATCCCCGAAATTGTAAATAAATAAGTGATTAAAGTTAAATAAGTGGTTTTCTCTACTGCAAAGTAAATAAAATTCTCAGTAAAGTAAGAATTGTGCAACGAAGTGAACGAATTAAGTGTCATCATCGCTATTTTTGGTGGTGACAAATCCCCGCTACTGTTGCAATATAACTCGGGGAAGCGTTGGTTTGTGGCCGTGTTTCTTTGTGTCAGGTGCCATGTGGCCTATTTAATCACCTCACTTTGTGTGATATCGGCCCCTTTACCACTGCAGCACCCGAACTATTAACATCGAAGTGACCTGACGTTTGATTCTTGACCTCTGTGGCACGTGTTTGCGATTTAATCTAAATCTAGATTCATCTGGCCGAAACACAGGTAAATTGGTTTCATTTTGGGTTATTTGAAAATTATTTTGTATCGGCCACACATNNNCTCGNTCCGTCNCGANTCGTTANAANCGCCGCAGATTATNNATCTCNCATGCGTTNNACGTNANTNAGTATCTTNCTAAGCCNNTCACNNTATGGACTGGANACNCTNTNNCTNATTTCTNGTGNCNGTNCCTAGNNGTCNACCNATGNACNNNAGANNGATTTAANNCACNAGGAGNGCAGGATTANNCNCNTAGTGCTTTGNNAACTNGCACACNNANTNTGNTGCTNNTANNTGGCNCCNTTGTNTATCCNGCCATGAANNATCNTCNTATTGTANCCNATACGCNACNCTTGCTNNGGNGAGTNNTCCTANTTGATGNCGNGCTNCAGGANCGAAACGNTCCGCAGTAGGTGNGAGNNACGNGNNCGTCNNATGANTCNATTGTCATCAAGCGTGNAGNGNTNGGGNTGCGCANNAAGTNAGGTANGNTACTCAACCCNCCACTATTNNCCGGTTACGNNTTNCGGCTGAGAGCGCTAGTTCNCGCAACTCCCCGCAAGCCGGCCACCGGCATACCTAACCTAATAGTCCTGACCAAAATGTCATTGTTCAGCGACTTGAACTTCTTAACTACTAATAAGGATGAGGCGAGCTATCGATTGCCCTCTAATAAAGTTAATATTCAACAATCGCTTTTTCTTCAAAATCGTAATTTTGCATGTTTCCTTAACCAGATAATTAATTTTCGTTTTGTCCAAGACTTCTGAGGAATTTCTTCTAAAGTCCAGAATGGTAACACGCATTGTTCATTATTATAATGGATTTTTCCAATAAATTTGGGATAAGTTGATTTTGAAACAAATTTTCAAAGTTTTTTCGATTTATGTTGTCATGATAGTCGTCTTTCGACTTTCGTTTCAAACCGCTTTTAAAACCAAACTCGCACCATTAATGAAGCCATTTTCAGTTCCTGCGTGAAGTACTACATAACGATCACCTGAAATAGTAGTAGAAGACATCTCATTGTATTCATGTGGAATCTTACTTCATAAACATAATGTCATCTCGCCAGCTATTTTAAGGAACCTTTGCTATAAATCCACGTTTTATCCAAAAAAACAGGTGTTAATCCATTCGACGCTTCCTGGTTTTTTGTATACTCTCTCAAAAATTTCATTCGCTTCATTTGGATGTCTGGAAGTTCCATCAAATATTGCCGGTTACTAGTCATTTTCCATTTAAAACCAATGCTTTTACATCATCTTCGCAAAGCAGAAATCAGCAGAAGTCAAAAGGTAAAAATCCAACTATAAAAAAAACAAAAGTTGATGATGACTGCCACAAAACGAAACGTCGTATGGCAAATTTGAATCTATCATCGAATAGCTGGTAAAAAGTGGCAAATCAAAATATGCTTTTAGTTTTGGGATATCTCTTCAAATAAGGTTAGAAATATAAATATATTCCAAAGATATTGTCACGTTTAGGGGTGCGTAGAGAGGGATAGTAGAGAAACAACTCTGGTCACAGGTAAGCCCCGTTGATTATCAAAATGATTAGAATAAGGAATACAGTGGGGTTAATCGTAAGATTGTGTGTATACAGGGTGATTCCAAAGTTGGGGCTTTCTTTTCACCTACGAATAGGACTTCAAAAAATAAGATTTTTTTTCCTTTGACGCTTTTTCGAAATATGAACAATAACGAAGATACAGGTTGTCAAAGTTTTACTGAAAAAAAAACAAAATATAAAATAACTTTAATTTAATTTTAACTAACTACAGGTTATTCCTTATCAACAGACATAAACAAAAACAAAAGATTTCAGCCGCCTTTGAACTAAGTATTAATAATTTGACATTTTAAATTAAAACAGCATTTAATTTTAGGCACGCATTAAGACGGTTTTTATTTTTTTACTCGAAAACGGTGCGTCGTAGCAAAAAATAATAAAAGGGGTTTTATTTTTAGAATTGAACAAGGAATTCAATAACAATTTTTGTGTTGAAAAAAATACAGTAGGGCACTATTTTTTTTTTTAAATATTTAAAAAAAATTATACGCGCGCCACTGGTAAACGCAAGAAAATTGTTGTTTCTTGGAAAATTTCCTTTCCACGTGGCTACTGACACGTACAAAATTTTGTTTAATTACTTCAAGTGGTTTGGCCAAAATCATTAAATTTTTGTTTTTTCAGTAAAACTTTAACACCCTGTATCTTCGTTATTGTTCATATTTCAAAAAAGCGTCAAACGAAAAAAAACTTATTTTTTGGAGCCCTATTCGCAGGTGAAAGGAACGCCCCAACGTTGGAATCACCCTGTATAGCAATCTAGGGTTATTATTAGGGTTTAAATTTTACGCATTTATTGTGAAAGGCTCTGTATAAAAGAAATTTGCATCTTAATAAATTATAAATGTTAAGCATTATTCCCCAGGCGAAATCTTCCGGAGAAAATAACCCTAAAAACACAACCAAAAAAAAAATTCTATATTTTGGGAAAAATACCCTAACCTGGCAACCCTGGGTTTGCCACGCTCCCATTGGCTACTACGCTGAGCATCCATCAGGGTAGTGAAAGACAAAGTCGCCATATTTTTCCGCGACGTATTCATTTATTTTTTAACTTATTTCTTCGATTAAAGATAATATGTAATTAGACTTATTTTCTTCTATTTAGAGATTTCAATTTCTGCACAAGTGCTGCAGCTTTTGTACACCAGACGACACTAGATTCGTCATAATATTTACTCGGAAATCCTTGCGCAAAAACACACAAATTAGTCCGGGCCTGATTAGTACCCTCTAACTGCCGGAGTCGTAATATGCAAGGGTAGTGGTGGGGACTCGAATACCACCCGGAGTCAATCGAACAGACGTAAAATAAATAAGCAATTTATCAGTGTGGGCACGTGGGTCTGTGAGCTGTGTGTGCGAATGGGGTGGTTGTTTTCGAAGAATCGTGATTTTGAATTTGAGAATCACAATGCAAAAAAAATATGTAAGTACAAAATTACAAATAAATTAGATTCTAGAAATTAAAAAATATGTAAATTAGGTAATTTATTTGATTGAACATGCATATAGGTATTTTTTGTTTCAAATTGTTTAACATACATTTAAAGGGTGTTCCACTAATAAGGTGTGTACATTATTACGTTTACATCAAAGTGTACCACTAAAGGAATTTGAAAGTCCGTTTTTTAAAGAAAAAAGTTTGCAGACTGATTCCCAATAATAGTACTTTGTTTTATTAAAAATAGGATTAGGAGTAGTATCTCTTTTGTACAAGGTGAGTCAAGGATAAAGTAAGGTTCTCTCATTTGTTTCGAAAAATACAAAAGAAGACTTTAGAGAATATTGAGATGCATAAACCGAGGGGTAGATCGCCGAGGTAATTTGGTGTACACACTCGAGGTAATTCGAGATATTATGAGGCACTTTTCCATTATTACGAAGCATTGTGAGGTATTACGAGGCATTTTGAGGTATTTTTAAGGCAATTGAGACTATTTTGGGGCATCGTCTGTCTATTTCAAAATGTTTTGTGATATTTTTATTGGAATTTTGAGCGAAATAAAACCTATTTTAAGGAATACATTGCAGTAGACAATATAGTGTATCAATATAACAAAATTGACTGAAAATTGAACAGAACAGCATAGGCACATGTAATTATTATAGTAAAATCTTTGTTACATGATATTGAGTTGAAACAATATTCATTACAAATTATTATAATAATTTACCAATTTTTCAACCATTCAATGTTTAAACTACATTTTTAAGGTGACGTGACTGATTTTGACAGGTGTCAACTGTCTTTTACAGTGTTAACAAGCTCAAAATTGTATTATGAAGGTCACGTAACGTGTATTTTACAATTTCAGCTTTTACAATTGTCTAAAATAGTCTAAATTTAATTTACCAAATTTTTAAATTTTAAAGCGCACACGTGTCTAATTTTGACAATTGTCAACTGGCCTTTATTTTATTATACCTTGTGTCAGTTGGCTTTGCCACTGTTGCAAGCTCTAAAATAGCATAATGACGTGACTGTTTTTGACAGGTGTCAGTTAGCTTTGCCAGTGTTGCAATCTCTAAAATGGCATAATCAAAGTCACGTGATGTGTCTCTTGTAATTTTAATTTTTAAACTGTCCAAAATAGTCTAAATTTAATTTAACAAATTTTTAAATTTTAAACCGTATTTTAAAGGTCACGTGACTAATTTTGACAAATGTCAACTGGCCTTTACAGTGTTGCAAGAACATGCAGAATTGCATTTTCAACGTCACGTAACGAGTATTTTGCAATTTAAGTTTTTACAACTGTCTAAATTTAATTTACCATTTTTCAAAGTTTAAACTGCGTTTTGAAGTTCACGTGACTGTTTTTGACAATTTCAACTGGCTTTTACCGTGTTGCAAGCTCAAAATTGTAATATTAACGTCACGTAACGTGTATTTTACAATTTCAGTTTTTACAACTGTTTAAACTTAACACATGATCAGCATTTAAATTACATTTTAAAGTCACGTGACTGTTTTTGACAGGTGTCAGTTGGCTTTGCCAGTGTTGCAAGCTCTAAAATGGCATATTCAAAGTCACGTGATGTGTCTCTTGTAATTTTAATTTGAAAACGGTCCAAAATAGTCTAAATAATTTACCAAATTTTTAAATTTTAAACAGCATTTTAAAGGTCACATGACTAATTTTGACAGATGTCAACTGGCCTTTACAGTGTTGCAAGAAGATGCAGAATTGCATTTTTAACGTCACGTAACGTGTATTTTGCAATTTAAATTTTTACAACTGTTTAAATTTAATTTACTATTTATTAAAGTTTACACTGCGTTTTGAAGTTCACGTGAATGTTTTGACAATGTCAACTGGCTTTTACAATGTTGCATGCTCAAAAATTGAATTATCAAGTCACGTGACCTAGTTCTTACAATTTTACTACTATCTAAATTTAAATTACCAATTTTTAACTGTTTCTTTTAAATGATGTGTCTTTATTTGATACGTGCTAACTTGGTAACTATGGCAGTTAGAAGATTCGTGGCAACGTCAAAATATAACCCGTAATTTCAACACGGCGATTTTAATAATGACAATTAAAAGGTATTTTCTTTCTCTTTCTGATGACCAAAACAATATTTTTCAGAATTGTCACTGATTCGAGTATACAGCGTTATACAGGGTGACCCAAAAAAAACTTTGAAAACAAAATCATATCATATAAATCTTGGCATATTTAGTGATTTTAATGGAAAATAATGATATTGGATAAAGAAGCACACCATTTGTTTATTGATTCAATTCACTAGACGTTTTCACCAGTTTGGCAATTAAGAGCCATTTTTAAAATTTATTGGTATATTTGAAAAATGGGTTTATTTTTACATCTCTTTATTCAAATTCAACAATTTCTTTAAATTTTTTGCTGAAGAAATACGGGATTACCAAAACTAAACTCAAAACTAAAAATTAAATTAAAAGAAGTAGTCCATATTCCCACAGTGGAGTAGTGAGTGTAAGTGTAAGTGAAAGTAAAAACACAAAGTCGATTTCCACAAAATTTATTAAATAGCTGCTATCTGCCCTACATGTTTCGAATGTATCAGACAGTCATCTTCAGCGGCTTAGCAATGGCCACAGTCTGCTGGCTGTCATTTTGCATGGGAAGACAGCATAACCCAGGTTAAACAGTTGTTTCGAGCAAAAAGAAAATGTATTAGTTTTAAGTGTAATTTTGCTTATTCCGTATTTCTTAAGCAAAAAATCATCAACAGAGACAATGTTGAATTTGAATAAAGAGATATCCATTTTTGAAATTTACCAATAAATTTTATAAACGGTCCTTAATCGCCAAACTGATGAAATATGATTTAGTTTACAAAAATTTTTTAGGTCACTTTGTATAACGCAGGTTAAGCTTTTTACTCAAATTGGGTAGTTTTATATAAAATTTTTAACCAAATGGTTAAATTGAAAATAAGAGAATAATGACTTACAGAAACTGTTTCAGTGGCTTTGTTTTAACAAGCTGTGTGTGAACACGTCAAAGTTCTGTTTGATTGGCAAGAAATATGACTTAAACAATGTTAATGTGGATAATATAATCATAATTATCAATAACACTACAAGCAAACACGAACAACAAATTAAATATTTGGGAGTAATTCTGGTTTCAAACCTGAAGTTTCACCAACATGCAGATTACGTAACCCGAAAATTTTCAAAGAAAGTTGGTTTTTAGATTAATTTGATCCAGATTGTGCAAAATCGCGCAATGTCAACAATATTAAAATGCAATAGATATACACCCATTTCGACGATGCTCAGCGTTTTGAACATTTTACCGGTAAGACAAAAAATTTATTTGATGTAGGTACATGTTTTTATGTTTAAAATTAAAAATAAAATGTTACCGTCTTATATTTGTGATAGAATTAACTTTTTTAAAGACATTCACCGGTATGATACTAGAAGTTCTGCTAATTATATTTTGTCCGATGTGTCCCGCGAGGTAAGGGAGAAAATTACACTATGTGTTTTTAGGTAATTTTGAGTCAAAAATGTCCTATAAACATGGGCCCGCAAATGCTTCCTTACCACTTTAATGTATGTAGAGAAATTACATACTAGGGCTGAACTGTTTCGTGAAATTAAGAATATCGCTGACGACCTAAAATAACCACCCTGTTGGGAAAAATGGGGAAGGTATCAGCCACATCATTAAAAAGGCTAAACTATGCTTACAATGTGAAGGTGGACACTTTGAACAATTATTGTAAACAGGTTTTTTTCACAGTAGTATAGTAATTTGTTTGTTAAATAAAATTATTATTTCAAAATTATTGTAGTTTCCGGCATAATAACACTATTAAATTTTAAAAAATCATATCTTGGCAAGGAAGCATTTGCGTAGCCATGTTTATAGGACATTTTCGCATATGTCAACATAAGGAAGCCACTATTAGGGACAAGGCATCATTTGCACATCCATATCCCTCTATTAAGTAACTTATATCTTTCTAATATTACCTGAAACTTACTAGACATTTGTTTTTTCAACACCTTGCATATGGATTTTGACAATACCACTATAACCATAGTTTCAAACACCTTTTGTTCAGAGTCTTTTAGAGCAATTGATAATAGGACTTTTTAAAATTGGACCGAGAATTGGACCCATTCAAAGCATGACAAGCAAGCGCCCAGATTAGGCAAAAAAGGTAGATGAAACATAAGGTATTTAGTATTAGCAGCTTATTAATACTTATTCCAGATTTTTTCCTAAAAAAAAATCACTAATCACCTTGTCAGCTTCTGCTAAATACACCTTTACTCTATATCGAGAACCACTGGCCTGAATAAAATTGTTTTTGTAGTGTTCTTGTAAAAACTCTTCTTGGGAGTAAGTAAATATATGGGCTGTTTCATTGTGACAGTGTTTTCTATTAGAAAGGTATCCTTTTCGACCTTTTCTGTTCCACAAAGTCTATTTCCTTCAGAATGTTTCACTGGGCCCCTTGATAGTTGTAATGTGAAGTTGGCATATTTAAAACTGATCTACCGAAACACGCACACATTAGAGAGATATGGATGTGCAAATCAAGCCTTGTCCCTAATAGTGGCGTCCTTATCTTGACATCTGCGCATGCGTTTTTTAATTTTAATAAGGCCAGCCACTAATAGGGATTGTGCCTGCCGTAAATTAAGACTTGGTCATGCTTGGCTTTAAAGAGTCCTTATTGTACTTTGGTTAGTTCCGTATCATATTCGGCGAATTTCGTTTCAATGCTCAGGTTAGAATTTAAAATAACAACTCAGCCTTGTAGTTGACATCTCCATAGTACTACAAAATTGTATAAACACAATATTCGTTTAATAAATATGCATACCAGGTGTCCAAGAGCACCCTGGACATAGGAGATTAACATGGGAAAATGGTTTTGATTTTTTTGCGCCTGTACGGTTCATTTAATGGAAAAACGCTTTAGATAAAAGTTGTAGAGCACATTTTCGGCTATCAACGTGTAATTTTTTCAATACCGTAGATTTGACCATTAAGACGAAAAACGGATCTAAAATTCGGAAATTTTAAATCTTGCGCCAAGCGGTTGTTAAGGAAAGTTTATATCCGGCCGTGCTACCAACCTTTCAAAATCATTCTGTAATCAAAACATTCAAAACAAGTTTATTTAAGAATAATTTTGAGTTACTACCCACATAATGCAAAGAAAATAAAAATAAATCGTGATAAAAACACAATCAGTAGCCACAGCCCAAAAATCTGGTAAGTTGCGTTTATAACCTCATTCAATGTCTCTACTCAACTTATTTACTTTGTAGCAATACTCTTTAAGAAAACACTGGTTTTGCTTGCAAATATTTAATGAGGATGACCGAATCACCTATCTCAAGCCTCTTCATAACACTTTAAACGATTTAAAGTGATAAAAACAATGGACTAGAAAGGCCTGCAGATGTTTGAAGATAAGTTGCTTTACTATACAGGGATCACAAAAGAGGGCAAATACTTCCCTCAAAAACTGATGCAATTTAGTGACCTATGTGACTGCTAGTTTTATTGAATCCTTCTGTTTTGTAGTGGTCAACACCCCATAGTGTTTAAGTGGTTTTATATAGTATGATGTTAATAAAAAGGCATTTTTTATAACTGATTATCAATGTTTTTTCCCTAGCTCTGCAGGTAAGTACTGATATTTAATTAGCACCATTAGTTAACTTGAACATCATTCACCTACAAAGATACTTGTAAAATGTCTACTAACCAAAAATAGTTTATTTGCAAGTAATGTGTAACTCGACTTCACATTTGACTGGTAAAGGTATGTCCTGTGAAATGGTGTATTGAATTAGAAGCAAGTTGTTTCTCTTTAGAGACTTTCAATCACTACATTTCACCTACCTTTACTAATTTGGAACTCCACTATTATCCAAACAAACATTAGGTTAGTAAGACAAAGTTGTTTTTAGCATAGCTTGTATGGTGAAAGGTTCACCCACTCACTCAATCTGTGGAACAATCACTGTTTATGTGGTAAGACCAGGTTTTCTTTGCCACCTATTGTACCTAAGCTTTTCACTTGAAGAAGATGTATACTGTACCTTGAACTGTGAATAAATAATTAATACAAACGTCCAGTGTACAAAGTTTTATTTGGAATAATTGAGTGTGTGGAAAAAAGAACACAATTATAATGTTAATACCTAAACCTAGAATAGAACAGCTCATGTAGATAGCTCAATTGAAAAGTTGTTTTTTTGACAATACCTTCGCATATACAAAAACTTTTGTCACCTGACTGATAATTTCACTGTGTAAGTCCATATTCTGTTCCTAGAAGGGGTTTCTCAGAGGTTTTATAGCCAGTTTAAGATTATTCACATTTCACAGTCCCATCAAATTTTGAGATTTAAGTCAGATATCAACACTGAATCATTTTAAGTTTTAGTTGCAACACTGATGAAGACCCTCGCTGATGATAGTCCATGAAGTTAAGCACATTATGGCAGTAAGTTACATTTTTTTTAAATGGAACACCTATATATTTGTACGTCATTTAATTCTGTTCATTTTTACCTTTTCAACAGTGTATTACAACATATAAGTTTGTAAAGGTTAATCCTCTTATTTATAAAAAAAAAGTCGTTTGCTAAGTAAAAAAAATGCCAATATCTAAAATACGAAACAAAAACAATCGGAAATCATATAAACTAAACACAAGAAAATTCAATATTAAAAAAAAATCTAAATTACACCACTTTTGAAGGAAGTATTTTGCCCCTTTGTTGTTGTCCCTGTACAGTAGGAAAATTTTGCTATCTTAGAGACATTGAATGAGGTTATAAAAAGGTCAGATTTTTGGCTGTGGCTACTGATAATCATTGTCGATTTTGTGTAACGAATGAATGTTTTCATCAGGGTCCTACAATTTGAATGAGTTACACAATAAACATTCGTTCGGTAGTGTTATGAAGATTTTTTCTAATTTTGCTTGATATAGGTGATCTTTCGGTCATCCTTATTAAATATTATGAAAGCACCTTGTATAAACCAGTGTTTCTTAAAGAATTTTGTTTTCTACGGAAAAGTGTGAAATGAACTTTTCTTAAAGTTGAGTGTAGAGTTACATAAAGTAAAACGTTTTGTCAATGAGGTTATAAACGCAACTTACCAGATTTTTGGGCTGTGGCTACTGATAAAGTATTTTTATCACGATTTATTTTTATTTTCTTTGCATTATGTGGGTAGTAACTCAAAATTATTACTAAATAAACTTGTTTTGAATGTTTTTTTTTTTTTAACTTTCTTTATGGCTTTCACCAATAGGTTATTCAGCCAGGCCAAGTTAGGTTAGGTCGAGGGTGGTCTACGCCACGTCAGAGCTTAAGCTCCTCCTCTTAGGTCTGATTAAGAAGTTAGTAAGACAACACAACAAAGGATTCAAACTCTTCACGCTCCCGGGCTCTGGAGGAGCTGTCACACTTTTGGAAGAGCCTCGGATGGAAAGGAAGGTGTCAGAGATCTGGAAATGATCCAATAATGTTCAAATCATAAATCAATATTATTAACTTTCAAAAAATGACAAATGAGTTTAATTATGGTGGATGACGGCGAACCCAACACACCCCGCAGGCATACAGGAGCCTGGATTCACTTTTAATTAATTCCTGGTACAAATCACCATTCATTCGGTCACATTGGAACAAAATATGCTCCAACGTGCCCTGCGAACCACAATGACATAATGAAGAGTCTGCTCTTCCCAACATAAACAAATGTTGAGGCACCAAACAATGCCCAGTCCTAATGCGAAGGGGGTGTGGCTGACAGCGATTTGTTATGATTTTGAAAGGTTGGATATAAACGGATATAAACTTTCCTTAACGTCCGCTTGGAGCAAGATTTAAAATTTCCGAATTTTAGATCCGTTTTTCGTCTTAATGGTCAAATCTACGGTATTGAAAAAATTACGAGTTGATAGCCGTAAATGTGCTCTACAACTTTTATCTAAAGCGTTTTTCCATTAAATAAACCGTACAGGCGCAAAAAAATCAAAACCATTTTCCCATGTTAATCTCTTATGTCCAGGGTGCTCTTGGACACCTGGTATATTACCTGACCTATGGTAATATCTTGATGAAAAATATGTGGTATGCTGCGGAAACAAAAGAAGCTGAGTTTTCTGTTATAAATAAACTTAAATGTCGTTTTGCTGATAGTTTTCTTTTAAATCCAGATTTGATTACTTTTTTCTTTGTTGATGGTTGGGTATTGCCTCACCACAGAAAACAAGGTTAGCAGGGAAAAGCACTATTTTCAACTAAGTTGAAAATAACATCAACCTAGTCGTCCCCACGCAAGACTACTGACTAGGCTCGGTCTTGATACCTTAAAAAAGCCTGACGTTTAGGTGAAAGCCTATAACCGTCTTATGAGAATTTTAAAAATAAAACTACGGCAGAATACAAAAAATAACTTAATAGATATTAAACTTGATAGTGTGTAATTTGGAACTGCGAGAAGGGTTTTTTGTCAACTGTGCATAGGTGATTTTTTGCAAATTTTGCTTGGAAAATGATTGAGACTAATGCCCGTATTTATAAACAATGCTTCGCTCGTTCTCAGACTTGAGTCGTACTCAAGTACAGTTTTTTGTTTTATAAACCTAACTTAACCTCTAAGGCGTACTTCGGTCGTGCTTACATCGAGACTTGCTCAAGTTAGGTATTGACCTGACTTGAGCATTGCTTGGTTTCATTTTTGACGTTTCAAAATAAAACTGTCTAAAATTGAAAGTTAGAGGGTTTAAAAACTCAAATCAAAACACAATAAAAAAATCAAAAAGTTTGTGGTTTATTTCGTCAACTTTTCAGGAAATAGATACTGTGTAAGTATAGTTACCACAAATTGTTCAAGTATAAACCATAGATCTTCAATATAATTAATAATTAATAACAGTATGGCACATGCTGATATAGAGGATACAGATGAATTTTTGGAATACATCAATGATAAAAATATGTTACAAAGGTGGGCATCCTCCAGTTGCTAGTCGGTGAAATGTTTGTTCTGTGTTTTGTCTTCTTTTTCTATGATATAAAATTATATAGAGCAACCCACATAAACATTTCTATTGATCATCTTACTTCTGTTTTAAATTATTCCACAGTTTCTTACGTTTGACAGCATTCCTGGGCACAGTTATTATAGATCCTTGGGAATTCTGCTTGTTTTTTTTGTACAGTTGCTGCGTCGTTCGTTTGTCCTCCACTAATTTGTGTTTGTCTACTAAATTAGCCAACAAAAACTTCTCTTTTTGAGTATAGGCTGTTATTTTAGCCATCAAAAAATTTCTTTATGATCCTATAGGCATATAGATGGTAAAGATATGTATAAAATTATTGTTGAATACGTACCTCAAGGGAAATAATAAATATTTAAAAAAGAAAACCACCAAACCAAACCAAATTCAAATAACTTACAATCAACGCTCAAACAACAACTTCGGCGTTCCAGGTAAATTGCCAAACATTTTTGACATTGGCAATGAAGGTAACACCAAAGTTACTAGAAAATGAAGTTAAAAAATTAAAAATTACTAGCAAAACTATCTTTGGTTATGCTTTGCCGAGAATTACCGAAGTTTTGTTTATAAAACTTGTGTCGTACTCAAGACTCGAGACGTACTTCGCGAAGTTGTACTTGAGTATGAGATTGAGATTCGTTTATAAATACGGGCATAAATCCCGTTTCGTTTAATATCAAATGTTCTTCAAAAAAACGTATTCGAAAAAGGTAGGAGGTGTTTATTCAGTGTAAAATTTTAGCAACTAGGGATTTATTCAGTATATAACGGCTCTCATTGGTCGAACTAGAAAGGTTCATTGAATTTTATTGGCTGCTAGTACAATGAGGGAAATAATCAGTGTAAAACGGCTCTCATTGGTCGAACTAGAAAGGTTCATTGAATTTTATGGGCTGCTTGTACAATGAGGGAAATAATCACTGTTAAATTTTAGCATTCGACCGCACTTGATTTTATCGGAATGTTGGATGCCAACTAAAGAATGTGTCTATTTCTCTCTGTTTCATACAAATAAAAAAGGATAAAACTATAATATGAGCCTATTTGGTTGCCTGATAAGATCAATTAAAGTAAAACAATTGAAAAATCATGCATTAATATTAAAAGTAATAGATTTTATTATTAACTAATTCTTGTCTGTAATTTTTGTATTATAAAGTATGATTTACATGATTTATACTAAACCATTGTTAAAAATATCCTGTAACCTTCAAGTTAGAATTGAACCACAATATTGTAGGAAAAATTGGGAACTAACGCAACTATTGGCAATACCGATGAAAAATATTGTTTTGACATATATATAAAGTTTCAACCACCAAATTAAAGACAACTCTCCTACTATAACAGCAGACGGAAACAAAACTATTCCTAAACAAGACGTGAAATACTTAGGAATAACACTTGACCAAAAACTAAAATTTACCAAACATACACAAAACGTAAGAAAAGAAATCATAAAAAGAACAAAACACTTCAGAACACTTACATACAAAGACAAAGGAATAAGTACAAAGACCGCAACCAAAATATATAAATCTATATGCAGACCTCTACTTGATTATGGACATATACTAAGAGCAAATGCAACTGACAAGACAAAAAAACACATACAGGTCACAGAACAAATTGCTCTTAGACTCATAACAAAAATTAGACACCCCCAAAACCCGCTTCACAACCCATCCAATGAATTTTTGTACGAACGAACTAAAATGACAAGAATTACTGAACGACTAACACAACTACAGACAAAATGGAACAACAACCCCCAGAACTGGACCATAATAAACCCTATTTCCCTTCAAAGACCAACTCGACAATCCCGCTTCACGTCTCCCCACTCCACTCTGTTGGAGCATTTCAATTAAGTGTAAAAAACATCTGTATGTATGTAAATATTAGTGTATATAGACATTATTGTTATGTTAATTAAGTGTGTTGACCAGAATTTATTTTTTTTTTCTCTCGCATCTACCATGGGCAGAAAGGCCACGCGGCCGATAGCCCTTTTTACTGTACCTCGGTACTGTGAAATAAATATTATATTATTATATAAAGTTTCATTTCATTGGTGGGCACGTAGCACGTGATGCACAGCACACTAGAATCAGATGTAAACTGCACATGCGCACTATCGATAATTCAAATCACTCTCCAAATTCACAGCCTACTAGAAGCCACCTTTTTAAAGAACGGTTGACATAGGACATTGGCCGTATACAGGGTGTCCCACGACGAAAGACATCGATTGATATTGGAAAAAGTATAAATAGGAGAGTTTTGAAAATTTGGCAGGATACTGATGTGGGCATGCCCAATCGAACTAAAATATTTTCAAGATGGTTGCACTTCCGTTTATACCGGAAGTCGATCACAACTTTCTTATTTTAAATAGAACACCCTATATATTATTACATATTTGGATTCCTCACAAAATTCTGACCAACTTTTGTATAGAATGCCCTATGCCTATCTCTAGCCGTTTTCGAAATATTTGATGTTTTTCCAAAAAAGTGACAGTTGCAACGCTCTACATATTTTTGTACTATGTTAAAACCGTATTTCATTTTGCAATGAAACTTTGGGTTATTGTAAATAAAGGATCGTTTTATTAAACTGAGGGTGCGTAATGACTCATTTGTATACAGGGTCGTCGAAAAAAAATTATAAACTTGCCACTAAAAAAAATGAAAAATCTCAAGTTTTTTAAATAGAAACCCACATTTTTTATAACGGAATCATTTTGAGCATTAAAATTACTATAAGTTTCAATTTACTTGCCTATACCTAAATCCAACTCATTTCGTTTTATTTGAGAATAAACATTTTTTTATTATGCTGCACGGTTGGGATTATGTGGTGTTCTAGTTGGTCATGCTTTTGACACACGGTGATATTGGAGACCTGCAGGGCATGTTAATAACACTAGTTTTGAGTGTTTTGACAACTGCAAATATGCCGTCGCGGTTACGTTATTCAAACCAAGATTACTTAAATCTGTTTATTATTTACGGAGAATGTGATAAAGTTGTGAGTAGAACATGTGAGGTATTTGCCGCTCGTTATCCAGAAAAACCAAAGCTATCACTAAAAGCTGTCAAGCAAATAATTGAAAATTTTAAGAATACGGGATATGTGAAGATAAAAGCTATTAAAACAAAACCAATCCTTAATAATACAAATGTAGAAATTGCAATTTTGGGCTATTTTGTTGCAAATCCAACTTTGTCAATAAGACAAGTTTCCGTAGAATCAACATATCCAAAAGCTCAATTCAGAGGATCCTGAAGAAACATAAATTTCACCCTTTTTCATTTAAATTAGTGCAACACTTAAAAGAGGTTGACTTTCCGAAGAGAGTTGTTTTTAGTGAGTTTTTGCTGACTAGTCACTATGGAGATGAATTGTTTTTGAATAATATTATTTGGAGCGACGAGGCCAAATTCACTAAAAATGGAATGTTCAATAGACATAATTCACACTACTGGTGTGACATAAATCCACACGTAATTAGAGAGAGAAATTTTCAAGAAATCTGGAATTTTTATAATAAAAAATGTTTATTCTCAAATAAAATAAAATGGGTTGGATTTAGGTATAGGCAAGTAAATTGAAACTTATAGTAATTTTTAATGCTCAAAATGATTCCGTCATAAAAAATGTGGGTTTCTATTTAAAAAACTTGAGATTTTTCATTTTTTTTAGTGGCAAGTTTATGATTTTTTTTTTGACGACCCTCTATACAAATGAGTCCTTACGCACCCTCAGTTTAATAAAACGATCCTTGTAGCGAGGCAGTGGAGAGCTGGGGGTCGCTTAGGGGTGCGGAATCGTTCGTAGAGGGTTACTCACTTTGAAAAGCTCAAAAAACTAAGGGCTGAACATAAAATAACATTTATTGTAGCCATAAAACTAACACGAGTCATCTAGTCTCTTACTAATCTTAAATTCTACAACCTAACCTAAGTCTTCTCTCTTCTCTCTTTGTTTTCTTGGCGGTAGGCCTCTTCTACCGGCAACCAAAATAATAGAGATGTGGGGATTATTTTCGTTACATCCTTTATTTACAATAACCCAAAGTTTCATTGCAAAATGAAATATGGTTTTAACATAGTACAAAAATATGTTGAGCGTTGCAACTGTCACTTTTTTGAAAAAACATCAAATATTTCGAAAACGGCTAGAGATAGGCATAGGGCATTCTATACAAAAGTTGGTCAGAATTTTGTGAGGAATCCAAATATGTAATAATATATAGGGTGTTCTATTTAAAATAAGAAAGTTGTGATCGACTTCCGGTATAAACGGAAGTGCAACCATCTTGAAAATATTTTAGTTCGATTGGGCATGCCCACATCAGTATCCCGCCAAATTTTCAAAACTGTCCTATTTATACTTTTTCCAATATCAATCGATGTCCTTCGTCGTGGGACACCCTGTATAACTAAAAGGTATTTGGTATTAATGGGACTCATTAATGAACGATTTTGCATTCGTTATCGTCCATTAAAAAAGGCTGTTAATACATGGTAGACGGAAAATTAATATTAACGCCATTTTTCGCAAACAATTTTTTGTGTTTCAAAATAACCTTAATCAAGTCTTGTAGTCAATATTTCTAGGCGTTTTTGTCAGTTCGGTTGGTTAGGCACCATTTCTAAAATTTAGTGCAAAATTTCAAAAATGGGGTTATTTTTAATTCTTTTGTTTTTAATTCAATAGTTTCATTAGATTTTTTGTGGAAGAAAAGCGGGGTTAGCAAGGTTACACTTAGAACTACCCAATTTAAGTAAAAGTAAACTGCGTGATACAGGGTGACCCAAACAAATCTTTGAAAACAAAATATTTTGTGTTATTATAAGTCCTAGCATGCTCAGTGATTTTAATACTTCGAAATATGCAAAAATATACAGGGTGTTTCATTTAAAAAAACAGAAAACATTTTTCCCGTACTTACGCAACACCCTGTATAGTCGAAAGTATTTTTATGTTGTACACCAAATGATTTTGATCAACTTTTATATAATTTTTTTTTCGAAAAATCAAAAGCAACAACAATATGGGACTTTGTCACACTATTGCGCCACCCTGTGTATATGGTGCTTCTCAGAATTCGTACTTTTCTTCAAAACTGTCTAGCGTCTTCCAGGTGCATTGTTTTTTATTTCTGAAAATACATTTCTAGAGAAACTTTTTGCGTAGAATCCAGTAGTGTAAAAATTTTTTTTCTATTGGACACGGTTTTTGAGATACGCACATATAAATTGATTTTTTTAAATGGAACACCCTGTATATTATTTAATTTTTGAAAAGATCTTAAAATGACCATTCTAATGACATATAACACTTGATATTTGAGTTTTTTTTTCTTTTTAACGATTTTTTTATGCGTATCTCAAAAATCGTGTCTAATAGTAAAAAACTATTTACACTACTGGATTCGACGCGGAAAGGTACTGTAGAAATGTATTTTTAGAAATAAAAAATGATGCACCTGGAAGGTTTGAAGAAAAGTACGAATTCTGAGAAAAGCACTATATCTGTCAAATGGTGACAGATATAGTTGGATTTTTACCTTTTGAGAATGATGTCATCTTTTTACATCTTTGTTTCTCGCATATCAAACATATGAAATAAACAATTTTAGCAAAAAAGGCACGTTATTAATTTTGTCATCCTGTCAAACTAAAAACGTTGACATTTACTGTCACTTTGATATAAACAAATATCAAAGGTATAAAAACGCTGCGCTACAATGAGCAAGCCCAAATGCTAATTCTAAATGTGCTGCTTTTTTGGAGTACGAAAAGAAACAGTTTTCAGATGTCATCCCAATTGATTATTCCAATGTGTCTTATAGAGCATCACAGGCTTTGAAAGTGAGTACTGCTACCCTATGCCGAATGAAAAAGGCTGGAATTTCAGCTGATGACTCCTATTTTACCAACATTTCTAAGAAAATGTCGGTCAGTAAAACCAAAATAACCGCTTTTATGAAAAACAAAGAAGTTAGTATGTCAAATTTCTATTTTTGTTTTATTGTGCAAAGTACAATAACACAGCACAAAATCAATGAACATTAATTAGCTATTTATGTAACCAGTTAAGAAAAGATCGATTTTGTGTAACGAATGAATGTTTGTAGGGCGAGCGCAGCGAGGTCCTACAATTTGAATGAGTTACACAATAAGACATTTTCGAAACGTGTTGCATACATAATTTTTTCTAATTTTGACCAAAAAGCTGTGAAAACCATCTTTTAAAGTGATTTGACACAAATATTCACTTTCATAGCACCTTGTATAAACTGTGACAACGACATGTTATGATGGATGTCGCCCATATGTTTCTAAGGAAATGCATAAAAACAGGGACTGATGAAATGAACTTTTCATAACTAGTTACATAAAGTGATACTTTTCGTAACTAGTTACGAAAAGTAAAACGTTTTGTCACTCTAATCAGTTTTGAAAAGTGTCACTTTATATGCCAAAATTAGAAAATAATATATTATGTTATTAGGAGTAGAAGTGATCTTTAAGTGAGTGAAGCACACCTATTCACTGAATGAATGATGATTAAACTGAAACTCTCATGATCATGTGATTTTCAAGGCACTTGATCATCAGTCACTTCCGAACGCACTAATTTTTCAAAGCATTTGTAGGTTAAAATTTGTGATCTAATTAAAGACATGCGTGTTTTTTCACCTGCTTGACGCCATTCTCAAAGGGTAAAACTCTGACTATATTAAGCAACGGTTTTCTTCATAAAGTTTTGTATTAAATTTCAGCTTCGGGCACCGACATCAGTTTTTGCGTATGTATCTCTATTAATAAGAGCACTTCCCATTTAAATACATCCAATTTGGCCCACCCTGTACATGTACTCGGTCATTTTGTATATTTGGGTTTTGTAAATTATCTTCCGTATTATGGATTAAAGAGTAGGGTACACAGGGTGTCACAAAGAAGCGAAAATTTTTCCTATAAAAAAATAAGGGTTTACCTTTTTTGGGTTGTCACCCTGTACCAACAGAACATTACCGATATAACAGTACGGAACATTTCTTCCATTTTATCAACCTTGTACCACCAACGGTTTCCGACTTTCCCAGATGCACCAGCTAAACCATTTTAAATGAAACATAGTCTTCATAGTGAAAATGAGTTTTATTCCATGCGGAAAAGGCAACTGTAACAGTTTAGTTAGTTTTCCAAAATATTGTTTAAAAAATTAATTATACAACTGTGTTTTTCTAAAATCAGAATTATAGTGACATCTAGGGTATAGTAGTTGGTTGTGAGTTTGTGTAATTTAAGTTAAGCCCTGGTTTGTCTGACCAGATCGACACAAAATATTTCGGTGAAGTAGCACGGAAAGGTTCGTACAGTTTTCGGTGAAACTAAATACATGAATAGTACATGTACGCGGTTTGTATCTGAGATCCGTACGAAATTTTTCGTTGCCGGGTTTCTTCCGAACCACGCGACGTTTGATTTCAACGAACTCAAAACGGTCCATAAGGCCGAAAACTGCATCATTATGAATTGTAAGTTTATTTGTTGATCTGAGTTCAACATTTATTTAGTTTAGCACAAGATGGAAGATGTGTGGGGTTAAGAGAAAGAACTTTTTAAACTTTGCATCGTTATGTAGCGTCTCGAGAACCTCTTGTTCGGGTCCATTCTTAAACATTTTGAGTTCTGTACTATTATTTATCAAAACATACTTCTAAACCGTTCTAACAATGCAAACTTATCTTCATCAACTTGTTCTTCTTGAAGAACAAATTGATGACGATAAGTCCCTTGTCTGGTTCATCTCACAATATCTTGTATTTCGCATTGTTCTCTGATATCTGTGTTTCTTACCCTGTCTCTTCTTGTTTTCACACTATTGTTCTCAGTATTTTCATTTCGGCCACCCTTAGCATGTGTTTCGTCTTGGTGGTGTCTCTGCGAACTTCTGTACCGCGTACGTCATGATCGGACTGATACACTTCTTGCAGATTCTAAGTTTGCTATCTTTGCGCATGTACTGGTGTGACCAGACGGTATCTTGTAGGTATCCTGAGAGTGCGGAAGCTTTGTTAATCTGGCACCTCAGGTCTTTAACTGGGTCGTGGGTGCTTGATATATCTATGCCCAGATGTCTAAATTGCATCACCTGTTTTATGGGATTGTCCTCCACCATTAGTTTACATCTGAGTGGATCTTTCGTTATTGTCATACAGTCATACATTTGGGTTTTGATAGAAATGTTCATATTGAGTTGTAGGCTTGCTTGGAAGAACTGGAAGAGTTGGTTCTGTGGGTTGTTTTCTGATTCGGCAGTAATTGCTGCATCATCGGCATAACACACCATACTAATTCTTTTGATGCCCAGTCTGTATACGAGGTTAAGATCTGTTACTTTATTTATAATTTTATTCATGATAATGTTAAACAAAAAGGCACTTAGGCTGTCACCCAGTCTAATTTCTCCCGGTGTTGGGATGTTTTCACCTAGTTGATCTCCTGCTTTAACTTTTGTTATTTGTTGTTATTTAGGTTATGGATTATCTTTGTTATATAAAACTCAATAATGTTAATGAGTTTTTTAATTGGGTGTTTGGATCCATCCATCCATCTATCTATCTATCTAATCAGCCCTAAACATCCATCTTTCGATATAGGCGTCCTTTTATTTCCTCTATTCATCTCTATCTTTATGCGTTTTGTGTCCATTTTACTCCAGCGTGCTTTTTTCCCTTTTTACGTTTGTTTCTCCACGGTCTTCAATGTAGAATAATTTTATTCCATCGGTCGTCTTTTTGCCTTATTGTATGTCCCGCCAATTTCTATTTCAATTTTGCCACTTTTGTTTTGTTACGGATCCACTCGTTTCTCTTTCTGTCTGTCAGCCTTATGTTCAGCATTTGCTTTTCCATGGACCTTTCTGTTTTGGATATTCTTTCCTTGTTTTCCTTTGTGAACGTCCAGCTTTGAGGGCCTATGAAAACCGAGAGTACATACTGATTACAAATTTTTCAAAGTTTTTGTTTTTTGGTTTTGGGGGTGTTTTTTGTTCTTTAATATGTAAGAAAGTTTTCCGGATGATGCCCATGCCAACCTTTTCCTTCTTTTTATTTCTTCAGTTTGGTTTTCTTTATTTGGTTTGATTATTTGTTCCAAGTATATACCTATATTCTTTTACCTTTCTTGCGCCACTGTGATTATTAATTAATTCTTCCTGTTGGTTGGTCATGGTTTTCGTTTTAGTATAATTCCATATATCATTCCAAGTGTGGGTTGTTCAGAAAGAGGAACAACGTTAAAATGATTCTTGAAAGTTTTCCGGGATTATGTTTTACTTCCTGACGTTTCGTCCACAACTACGGTATTGTCAAAGACGTTGACGTAACGGTCAAAGTGCCTAAGCTTAAGCCATTGAGATCTTTAAACATGACATCTTTAACGTGAAGGAAGAAGTAACCTTTCTAAATTCGTAAGAGAAACGCGCCCTGCGCAAAATTATTTGTGTCAGCTAATTAACAAATTAGGTTATTTATTACGGTTAAGTTATATGAATTTAAAATATGGATAAGAGGGTTTTGGGAGATGCTGATTCTAAATCTGGTAGAAAAAATTAACTAAAATTGACCCTAATATATTTTTTGCGAAAAATCAATCCTTTTTATCCCTCATGGCTGCACGCCAATGGTAAATAAAAAGGTTTACTATACCAAATACTTAATTTTTGTGACATACCATACCCATTGTAATTTAAAGAAAATAGCATTATGATTAGCTGAGATATCAGGGTGTACTCATCAAAAGCGGCTGTATATCTAATGATAAAAGTCCGATAGTATTTAGAATATTAGGTATATCTGAAAATGAACAAGCTGCATTTCTGTAACAGAAATGGTAAATACCGGTCGGTAGTAGTACTCGGAAAATATTTTTTTTTTAGTTTGGCAATACTTTTTGGTGGTGTGAAATTAATTTAGTTTGTTTTCTAGAATACAACCACTTTTTTGGTTGATGACATATTTTCACATAAATGGGAAAGGAATCAATCAAATACATCTAACAGGTAAGAAAATAGACTAAGGGTTAATTTTCAACATCCTTGAATAAAATCGGTAATAATATGTTACACTTTACGGGGTATTTTTGATAAGGGAGACTTTGAATAAAGTCAACAGAGTTTATTTACTGAACTGAAGTTGATGGATCTTCCAATTCTAGTTGATTAAAAAGTGTGGTTGATGACCCCATCGTTTCTTCTTAATATCCAGGATCTAGCCCACCACCGCCTTTTCTTCCCTTTCAACACCTGTTCACACAACCTTCTAACTCCAAGAAATAACACACGTCGCAAAACGTCACGAATGGATGACATGTTGCACGCACACACAATGTTTAAAGTCATCAACAGCAACTGTACTAGCGACTATTTACTTCAAATGTGAACACTTCAGATCCGCTGGCTTATGGCGATATTTACCTTTACCAGCGACTGGTAACCAGCCTAGTTTGACCGCGGCTTAACCGTTATTGAAAAAATAGTCTTAAAAATTGAAGACTTTACTTTTTGAAGCGTTGGAAAACGCACTCTATTGACGTCAGGTTAGGTAGTCGAATCATTTACCTGTCAAAATAAAGAAAGTAATATCAATTTTTGTACGACATGTATAATTTTGAGTGATACAGTACAGCACCTGTTTTGAAAGCGGGAAGGAGGGATTCCTATCAAGTTTATTGTTACTAGGGCTAACAAACCAGACTGATCGGGAAGTAAAATACCAAGCTTTGTCATCGATCAGTAAAGCTTACTTTTACTCTTCTTGATACTATCAAATGGTTCACCATTAACTTTCATGCAGTAGTATGAAAGTAGCATCTTGTAGAATCTGGGGTGTAAATTGATCAAAGTTCTTTACTGACTTGCTTCAATGGATCGTACAGGTCTGTGATCAAATTCTAATAAGGTAGGTTAGAGGTTGGTGAGTTCGGTTTTCAACTTGGAGCGTACCGCACGTCAGTTTTGTGGGTGCCATTTTTTGCCACTAAGAAACCACGTTTCTTGAAACGGTGTTCAGGGAAATTTGAAGTTGACGACCGAATTCCGCAGCCGGTCGAGTGGAGATGCTGGAATCTCTAAGTGGAAACGTCGATTCCTAAAAGTCTACTTCCAAGAGGCGGAAAGGGTGAAAACCTAGGAGAAGACCACGTGGATGTGACAGTGACGGTTATAGTTTCCACGAGGAATGACTATATCTTTACTCGGATTGTGCCTTTAATCGATTTTTTTGACTTTTTTGTGTGTAAAGTATTTTTTGAGAAAAGCACTGAGAGGCCTGCCTGGGGATGACTTAGAGTCAGACAAATCCTGGGCAGAAAGAAAACCCCTGGCAAATTGCCCCATAAAGGGAGCAGAAGCCAATCCCCCCCCTGTTAGTTGGGGGGTTCATGAAGGAAGGAAGGTTAGAGGTTGGGTAAAGCATGAATTTCTGATTTGAGATGTCCGCAGAGGAAGAAGCCGGTGATAAATAAAAAAGGAAACGTGACGGCCATTTAATGAAGCCCCTTTGACCAGAAAATATAGAAATTTATCACAAACGTCAATAGAGTGCATTTTACAACGCTCTGTAAAGCAAATTATTCGATATTTAATGCCCATTTTCTCTAAAATGATTATAAATAGGTATTGGACATGTTCCATGGAAAATGCTTAGAATTTCAAGGAGGACACTAAAAAATTTCAAAAAATATAAATGAATAGAGGGTCTCCAAAAAAAGGGTCCCTCCCTCCAAAAAAAAGTTGACGTGTTGACGAGGGGGTTTTCGAAATAATCTGCAGGGTTCCCGAAAACGTCCCTGGTTCGTTTTTGATGGGCCACTCTGTATCTTAACAAACTTTACTTAATTTCATTTGAACTAGATCGTCCATGTTTTTGAGACACTGCGCAACATACCGTTGAACAAGAGCGTTAAAATATTTAAATATAAATAAAACATCAGCCTTTAATACTTAATAATCAGAAAACACACTAATGTGTGTTAACAGTTATGGCGTTTGTGTTGTACCGCCAAATTAGTACAGCTTTATTTTAAATATCGTTAACATAGCAAAATAACTGTTTTCTTAAATCAGGTTTACCTATTATAATTATCTATGTATATTTTAACATTCATAAAAAAAGTTCTAGCGTCTTCCACATAGAACCTCAAAAGAAGAGAGCCAAAGTCCTAAATCCCATCGTTGAATGGGTAAAATGTACCAATTATCGACAAAACCAACACTACAAATTTGCCAGAGTAGGTAAGTACACACTATTAGTTAAGTTAACATAATAGTTTTATATTACATTGGATCTTTTACTATTTAGGTGATATTTTTGTGAACCAAGGCGATAATGTTTTACTTCCACCGGAGTCCGATGAAAAATTACCTAATATCGCTCACGTTTGTTATATGTTTGAAGCCACTGACAAAACAAAGATGTTTCACGCACACATTTACTGTAGATCTTCTGACACTGTTTTATATGACAAATCTGATCCCAATGAACTATTTGTAGTCGATAACTGCAAAGATATGCCTCTTGACAGTATTATTAGAAAAGTTAAGGTAATGAATGCAAAAATATTATGTGCAGTTGTGGGTAAGTAATGGTCTAAGTAACAAGCGTAACAACCTACTCGATTTTTTGCGGATTAGAGTGATGTTGGTAATTATGTTAGTAATTAAAACAAAGCTCAGTATATGAAAAGTATACAGGGTAATTCAAATTCGACCCTCACCATTAGGATCTGGAAAACAATTAGAGATTCGAGAAAGTTTAAATTGGGACAAAGGTGCGCTAAAGCTCAACCATATGCTGTTTTAAAAATGTCGATTTTCCAAGTACTTTCAAAGATATCCGAACAAAACCAGAAATTAGATTTTTTGTTCATATTTATTTCTAACGTTATATTTGAACAGATATCCCAAAACTAAAAGCATCTTTTCTTTGCCACTTTTTTCCAGCTATTCGATGATGAATTCAAATTTGCCATAGGACGTTTCGTTTTTTGGCAATCATCAGTTTTTTTTTCTTATAGCCATATTAGATTTTTAGCCGACCAAATAGTACGTTTTATTCTGATTTTAGTGATGTAAACAACTTATAATTTGCTTCATAAATGACAAAATTATTCAATAAAAACTAATTTTACCTTAAATGGTTTTGAGTTGACCGTACTTGTCAAACACGATAATTCGGTCTGTACGATTATTAGAGCAAGTTAAGCATAGTTAAAAATGATCCAATAAAGAAATCGCCGCACAAAATGTTATTATTATACAAGATTGCTGCACTATTTAGGTTAATCAGAAGAAGAAATTTGTTAACATTATCGCTAACTTAAATCGCTCGTTTATGTTTCTAAGAGAAAGGTCATCATTTTAGGAACTTTATTTTTTTATAAAGTGCAAGTTTAAATAATTTAATCTTGGATTTTGGTCAAGTTTTAACTAAATAAATGTATGTGCGGCTGTTGTCTTACTGGCTTTCTCTCATATTATTAACTTAGTATCAAATTGGTCATAAAGCTTTAAAATAATATTGCCTCGTTTTTTTTTCATTGTGACTAAGTAAGTGCAGACCAATTGTGTGTGACAAGTACTGTCAAATAATGACATTTCATAAAACGTCTCATTGACTCAAAGCCAACTAAGGTAAAATTAGTTTTTATTGAATTATTTTGTCATTTATGAAGCAAATCATAATTTATCATACATCACTGAAATAACAATAAAACGTAGGTACTTTTTGGTCGGCTAAAAATCCAATTTTAAGTTTTTTTCGGATATCTTCGGAAGTACTCGGAAAATCGAAATTTTTAAAACGGCGTTTGGTTGAGCTTTGAACTGCCAACTTTGCCCCAATTTAAACTTTCTCATACCTCTTATAGTTTCCTAGATCCTGTTGGTGAGGGTCGAATTTGAATTACCTACCCTGTATATTAATAGATCTGAAAGGACAATGCATCATTTTCTACAAAACTAATATGGTTTTGGGTCAGCAAGTTGGTGCAAGACACAAGACCTCAAAAAAGGTTACAATAATAGATAATAACATAAACACTTAAAAATGGGTCGGTGGGTTAAATAAAACATTCTATTTTAACTCATGTATTGAAACTTACTTAGTGTTTCTTATGATCAAAATGCACTATTTCTCTACAGGAGACATGTTTATTCCAAATTACTTTAGTTTTCAGACCATGAAACTCAAACAAATGCAAAATCTTTAAAAACAAAATCTCTATACTATTTTTTTCAATTTTTTTTGTCACCTTCTAAAACGCAGCTTAAGTCTTTTACTTAAATTGGGTAGTTTTGCTCTTCTTCCACAAACAATCTACATAAATTTAAAACCCAAAAAAAATTTTTCTGAGAAATGGCGTTAGACCGAATTTTTTAATTATTGACTACACCTCAGTCGTCACACCATATATTCTCGGATCCATTACAACTTTCAAAAAGATTATTTAGGTCATCAGAAAGAAAAATAAATTACCATTTAATTGTCAAAACAATTACTAACATCGAATCAATTAATTTGATAAAGCAGCCGTTGAAAAAATTCCAAAAATTTTGCTGTCCCATTTTTTTTTGACGACCAGTTTTTTATGTTTATATTTTTATTTAAGTTTCTCGGTTAGGATTCACGCCCATTTGTACAGGGTGGGTCAACGATAGAGTCAAATTTATTATCTCATTTGTTTCGAGAAGTACAGAAAAACGTTAAATACAAAATTTTTAGAGAATATTGAGATGCATAGTTTAAAAATACATTTGGTTATACAGGATGGTTTCTAAATGCGTGACAGATATGCGCAATATGCTTACGTGCTTTTTATGTTACAGGTAGACCGAAAGAACTACGGTCCCGATTGGTATAAAATCGGCGGCCTTACCAGAGCCGAAATGGATAACAAAGAAAACGATCCAAATCATTATTTTTTTTCTAAACGTTACATCTGTCTTGAAAGTCGCATTGTTGATTTTATAGATGAGCCCAGAGCTCTTTGTATGTCCTGTTTATGGAATAAAAAGGAAGAGCAGTTTGAAACTGCAACAATTCACTTTTATGCAGAAGAATTTGGAGGTTCTTTCATAAAATGGCATAACGAAAAGTTTTTTGAAGGATCAGGCGTGTTGATAGACTACGAAAGAGAAACAGTAGCGACAAAAAAACGATCCGCATGCGAGCAGGTAGAACATACTTTTTCATAGTAATATAATATTTTTTATTACTAATTTCAGAAGGTTCACGAAAATATCTCGAGTGAAGAGACAACTGAAGAATGTACAGGTAATACGGAACAATATCCTGAAAAATATAGAAGTCTTAACAGAGCAGTGGACATTGAAAATCCCTGTCAACCACTCACGGTGGGCGTAATAGAAAAAATACAGAAAAATGGGATAACTAAAATTAGAGAGTTTTATCGAGTTGAAGATACTGGAAATATGGAATATGGTCATCCACATTTAGTGTATCGGACAAATAAAATATACACAATAGGTAAGTAGTATAAATTGTAATTTGAATTTAAAGCGTGATACTTTCCGTGCAATTCTGGGAAGCAAATAATCAAAAATGTTTGAACTATTTTGCAATTTTACTTACAGCTCAAAAATCATCGGTTGGACAGAAAATGTCGATCTGTACAATATTACAGTAGTATAAACTCTAGGTCTAATGTAGTCAATATCTAGATTTAACTTTCTCAAAAAGTTAGGCACAGATGAACACTCTGTCGAGGTCAGCGCTAAAAATTTGAAATTTTTCAAAGTCATGGCGGCCCATACAATAATATCTTTCTCTCTAGTCGTTTACTTCATATTTTAAAGTGTTGTGACCTTATGTTTGTCGTTCACGTTATGGTGTACGTTTATCTGTGGCAGTTCAGTTAATTTTATCAAATATCATTATTTTAATGCCTAGAGGGTTGAACTTATATTAGATTTGAGACGTATTAGGGGGGTAAGTTTGGGACACCGCTGGAATGGGGTGATGCCAAGTTGTGCACTTTTTCCCTAAATTTAGGGAATTTCTGTATAGGGNTTCGNTTCCGATTGNCCCCTGATAAACTTNNTCCANCAATTGTTAGTATGGATGGGNAAAGCTNAAANCTGAGNTTTNTGANCTGATNTNCCGANAACAGTNANCNTGANTNGTAGCACCNNTGCNTNATNTTTCNNCGGNNGAGNTNGAGAACTGAAGNTGACTGGNAACANTTTANTNAGCGNCGCNGNCCTNAAGCCGNGCNACTAGCAGCNNAANTNCCCNGGNATNAAANCAAGGCNNANGCGNTNAACNACTGCTAAACNTCGCAAGNTGCGTNGCGCGNTNAATGGANTCGCCGGCNCCATTNCGACCGCTCNNAAGAAGNCAAGTNCCGNTAGTCAACCGNNNATGGGTTGCGACANGCNGAGTGTCAGCGCTTGATGCGTATCGGTGCCGGANTAGNTACCGCNCCATACCCNTTGTAGNTTCGNCCGATANACGNAACCTNNCGNCNNCNCNATGTANACTCTNACTATAGGGTCNTGNGNTANGTCNGTTTGGAATAGTTGGTGTGAGATTTCTATAGCTCTATGGGTTCTTCCTTGAGATGCTGAAGTTGGAGTTCATGAAGTTTATCCAAAGAAGTTTTTTCTAATTTGATTTTTTCCACTTGTAAAACGGGTATCACTTTTGCATCTTGTACATCCAGTAGACTAACAGGATAGCCATGAAACATTTTCTTCTCATTTTTAAAGACGTATCTAGCTGTGGTTATCGTGCAGTTAGGTGGTATTACAAAGAGGTAACTTCCCTCCAAAATTAATAGTTTTATTTTCAATGCAACTAGTTTGGATTTTTTCACTTCTTGGAAATATTCCTATGTAGAGGGCGGGATCAATTTCTTCTATAATAGTGTTTCCAATGTGAACTGGAACTAGGCGGCACTGGTCCAAGTTTCAATACAATAATCCCTGTTGGTAGTTTGGAAAATTGATGAAACAGTAAAAGGTTCTTTCTTTACGAAAATTTGAAAATATTTTTCTGCTATATCAGGGTTAATAAACGATTTTGTTGCACCAGTGTCAATTAATAGCTTGAGAGGTGGATTTGTTATTTTTACATATGGCAAATCTTTTTTGTCATAAATAGAATGTATCTCTATGAACCCTTTTTGTGTAACACGACCTCTTGAAAATTTTGATCTAAAGAATTTTCAGATTCAATTGCTTCAGACGTTTCTGCAATATTTTCGGGAAAATCAATTTCAAGATTACTTGCAGATTCTGGGTGGTCCGTATTTTGATAATAATAATACTCAGCGTTTTCGCAAGAAGTAGATGGGTCTGATACATCGTAGTAATAATAATAAGGATTAGGATCAGCTGTTATATTATTAACTTGAAATGGGTTTTGTGGTCTAAAAGGCTTAATAGTACCCTGAGATATGCCACTCATTGGAACTGGTTTTGGCAGATATTGAGCTCTCTGTGGATTTGGTTTCCACACGTTAGTTGGGTTTCTTGGAGGGCCAAAAACTTGACGATTTGTTGGAAAATGTTGAGGGAGTACTGGTCTCGGTTGAATATTAATTGGTCCACGAGGGAACGATGCTTGATTTTGAGGCACAAATTGCTGAGGTGGTGTATTATTGAAATTAGGCAAATATTGGTAATTTGGTAAAAATAAGTTTTGATGAGGATTATTACTGGTGTTAATCTGATGTTTAGGTTTGAACTGATTTTGATTTCCTTCCAAACGATTTGGATTTTGAA
Source organism: Ips nitidus (assembly GCA_018691245.2). Classification (NCBI taxonomy): domain Eukaryota; kingdom Metazoa; phylum Arthropoda; class Insecta; order Coleoptera; family Curculionidae; genus Ips; species Ips nitidus. The sequence goes on along the minus strand of CM042789.1, from coordinate 12,917,820 downwards.
TATGCCTGATATTACTTTCAGAAATTATACCAGGTGTCCAAGAGCACCCTGGACATAGGAAATTAACATGGGAAAACGGTTTTGATTTTTTTGCGCCTGTACGGCTGATTTGATTGAAAAATCGTATTAATGAAAATTGTAGTACCTATCACGGACTAGTTTCCTGTATTTTTTTCGGATCTCTAACTTGAGCCCTTTCGTCGTAAAACACGAACAAAAATGAGAAAATTTCAACTTTTGGCCTGCACTGTATAGGCGGTTGTCGGGGAACGGGTAAACGGGTAAACATCGATTGATATTGGAAAAAGTATAAATAGGAGAGTTTTGAAAATTTGGCAGAATACTGATGTCGGCATGCCCAATCTAACTAAAATATTTTTAAGATGGTTGCACTTCCGTTTTTACCGGAAGTCGATCACAACTATCTTATTTTAAATAGAACACCCTATATATTATTACATATTTGGATTCCTCACAAAATTCTGACCAACTTATGTGTACAATGCCCTATGCCTATCTCTAGCCGTTTTCGAAATATTTGATGTTTTTCCAAAAACGTGACAGTTGCAACGCTCAACATATTTTTGTACTCTGTCAAAACCGTATTTCATTTTGCAATGAAACTTTGGGTTATTGTAAATAAAGGATCGTTTTATTAAACTGAGGGTGCGTAATGATCGTATTATTTGAGAATAAACATTTTTTTTATTATGCTGCATGGTTGGGATTATCTGGTGTTCCAGTTGGTCATGCTTTTGACACACGCGATATTGGAGACCTGCAGAGCATGTTAATAACACTAGTTTTGAATGTTTTGACATCTGCAAATATACCGTAGCGGTTACGTTATTCAAACCAAGTTTACTTAAATCTGTTAATTATTTACGGAGAATGTGATAAAGTTGTGAGTAGAACGTGTGAGGTATTTGCCGCTCGTTATCCAGAAAAACCAAAGCCATCACCAAAAGCTGTCATGTCCGTATTCTAATAATTGAAAATTTTAAGAATACGGGATCTGTGAAGATAAAAGCTATTAAAACAAAACCAATCCTTAATAATACAAATGTAGTAATTGCAATTTTGGGCTATTTTGTTGCAAATCCAACTTCGTCAATAAGACAAGTTTCCGTAGAATCAGGCATATCCTAAAGCTCAATTCAAAGGATTCTGAAGAAACATAAATTTCTCCCTTTTTCATTAAAATTAGTGCAACCCTTAAAAGAGGTTGAATTTCCGAAGAGAGTGGTTTTTAGTGAGTTTTGGCTGACTAGTCACTATGGAGAAGAATTGTTTTTGAATAATATTAATTAGAGCGACGAAGCCAAATTCACTACAAATGGAATGTCCAATAGACATAATTCACACTACTGGTGTGACATAAATCCACACGTAATTAGAGAGAGAAATTTTCAAGAAATCTGGAGTTTTATGAATAAAAAATGTTTATTCTCAAATAAAACGAAATGGGTTGGATTTAGGTATAGGCAAGTAAATTGAAACGTATAGTAATTTTTAATGCTCAAAATGATTCCGTCATAAAAAATGTGGGTTTCTATTTAAAAAACTTGAGATTTTTCATTTTTTTTAGTGGCAAGTTTATGATTTTTTTGTGACGACCCTGTATACAAATGAGTCATTACGCACACTCAGTTTAATAAAACGATCCTTTATTTACAATAACCCAAAGTTTCATTGCAAAATGAAATAGGGTTTTCACAAAGCACAAAAATATGTTGAGCGTTGCAACTGTCACTTTTTTGGAAAAACATCAAATATTTCGAAAACGGCTAGAGATAGGCATAGGGCATTGTACACATAAGTTGGTCAGAATTTTGTGAGGAATCCAAATATGTAATCATATATAGGGTGTTCTATTTAAAATAAGAAAGTTGTGATCGACTTCCGGTATAAACGGAAGTGCTCCCGGTATGTTATTTTCCTTTCTTTTATAAGTTTTAGTGTGCTAGGCGTTAGCTTATTGTATTTTGCTGTTTAACTCTGGAAAAAAATATGTTTTTTTATTGTGCGGATGGCTTTGCTTATTTTGTCGGCCAGACGATTTAAGTTAATTCTCTCTATGTTGACAATGGGGTTAAATTTCTTCTCATTCTCTTCGGAAAGCGTCTTTGTAGACGATTACTTTATTTGCAGTTGGAAAAATATGCTTCTTGATAAGTTTGGCTCTTGCAACTCTTAGGTTTAAGGAATTGGTTTATTAAAACAAATTTACCTTCCGTAAGAAGACAATAGTCAACCTGACTAAACCTATCCATAGCCTCATTAAAACTTTTCATTCACATTGTGAAATAATAGTGGAAAAATATAACTTCGGACAATTGTTTTAATTAATAATTTTGCGGGATAACACGGATGTAAAAACTTTTATTTTCAACCAGGTATGTAATAACGTTATTTCTTATGTGTAAACCAGGTGGAAAGATGAAAATTACCTGTTTTTACTTTCCACCCGGGTGGAAAGTGGGTGGGAAGTAAAAACAGGTAATTTTTTATTTTTAGGATGGGTACTTTCCACCCGGGTAAATGTCACTTTCCCCCAGGGTGAATGTCAATATGTGTTTTGTCATATCTGGGCTTACTTTTTGTAGTGAAGAGACTGTGCCGCCAACTCTGCAACAGCTCGCAGCTCAGGTGATGATGAGTAACATCTGCGTCTTCAGAAATCTCCATGTTAAAAGCACCTTAAGAAACGTTTCAGCTCAAAATATTAAAGACGGAATAGCACAATAATGACATTGTCAAGATTGTAAACAAATCATCAGTCGTTTATTATGGTTGAAGTCATAACTACTCGTGCACCTATACTACCTATTAGAGACTATTAGACAATCAATGTTTCAACTGAATGATTTATTAAAAGTTCGATGAGATTTTGATAAATGGTTGAAAATAAAATAGTATACAAACCACGGTAGAAAGTTGAATTTCTGTCTCGAGATAAAACTACCTAATCTCTCGACAGAAATCAAACACTTTCCACCTGAGTATGTAATATACTATTTTCAGTTTTTCAGTTTGGTCGGAAAAATCTTCCATTTCACGAAAGTCTTTGAATAACAATGAACTTAAAAACATACCAAAAATGGGAAATTCCTCGAGAGCAGGCGGGGATTGTTCGCGGTCGTGTTACTAGAAAACAAAATTTGTTTTCTAATAAATACATTTAATTTTTGTTTATTTAAGATTTAATAGTAAATCTTCGTCGTCAAATGTCGCGAATTCATCAAACCGTTGTTTTGTCGACTATCGCAAGGCTTTCGCGATAGCATTGAATGGAACCATCTTTGAACAGTTCTAAAAAAGGTCCTAAAGGAAAAGGGAGTTCCGGCTCATTTATCCCTCTTAATTGATATTCTAACAAGTAAGGAGCAGATATAAAAATCACCAACCAACTACCAACATCTGTAAGATTGAACAAGGAATGATAACAGACGGATGGAAGGAAAGAATTACGATTAGCGGAGTAGGTCTCCAACTTCTGAAAAGCAGATGACACCGTCTTGTTGGCTAGCACCCGAGACAAACTTCTAGCAATCCTGCATAATCTGTAAAGTGAAAGTAGAAACTTTGGCATAGAAATCATAACTACTCAAAAACCAAATTGATGATCATCGATAGAGCTCGTAATAATCAGGCACATCTATCTGGGAGCACTCTAATTTCAAAAGAGACTGTTTGATATTTTGGTCATATACAGAGAAGAGACGAGGACAATCTGGAGCAATAGTTCAGGGGCAGGTAAAAGGTACAACGTCCAGAGGTAGGTCACCAATACGCTATAGACTGACCAAATAAAAACATCCACTGACTTTACAGTAAGTCAAGCTGCATGCGGTGCCTATAATCGAGAAAAGTGGTGTAAAACAGTGAGACGCGTAACCAAATGATTAAAGCTGTGATCACCACTTCTCTGCTAAGATAAAACTGAAAGAAGTAAAGAAGAAGAAGAACAGCACTGATTAATAAACTTAAACAACCATAATTAAGTTTTTATTTACTTATGTTCGTACTTAATATTCCTAACCTTTGAATCTGTTTTAGTCTACTGTTCGTTTAGATAGTGTACTTGTGAAGCTGTTGTATTGCAGCAACACAACAAAATAAACATTAAATTTTTACAAAAATATATTTATTGCATGCATAATATGCCGTCAGATTCTTAGAAGTATATTTTTCAAAAATATGCGGGAGTTACTAAGTTTATAAGTTCAACAATAATCAAATTACAAAAATTCAACATTTAACATTTTAGTTTAATGAACATCTCTTTCAATTCACTCTGTCTACTTCTCTCGGTCGTCCCATAAATTCGATACGTCTTCGGCGCTGTAAATTAATTTGTTACATACTTTTTTTGTTCAAGTGATCAAAACATTTAACTGTAAACTGTAACGGTGTGTGAATCCCGCGTTTCATTATTATTAAGTAGCTAGCCTCGGTATAATTACCACATGCATTCTTTTAAAAAAACTTTCCCTAACTATAAAATCCTGACTTTGTACAGTACCGTTTAAACTATTAACATTGTTGACGTTCGCTTGAGTGTGCGTTTCTCTCTGTTTTGCCCCGTCGCCCAGAAAAACCGAACTGCCTGCATTCCCAGAGCTCCTAGAACTAACGCTAGAAACCCGCCACATAACTAAATTAAATTAATTTTCACTTAATGTGACCTACAAATAATGCCCTTGTAACTCTTAAATATTTCAGCACCGAACGGCAAAAAACATCCGACCCACCTAGAAGCATATGCGGTGAGTGCGCCAATAGGAAAGATAATAAGGAGAAATGCACAAAAAAACGTCAAGACAAAAATTCCATAATACCTTGGTCAGTAGCTCATACTGCTGACCGAAATAATAACTGGAGGGGAGTTTATGGGCGACATGTATGGAATGGAAATTTCAGTACAATTACCACGAATATAGACCCTACAGCAAGCAGTGGAAGAGGTGAGTTGTTTTTCATGTTGTCTTGCCGACTCACTAAAAATTTGCACTGATGGGGGTTCTGTTCCCACTTTTCCCAACATACTTGTCAATTATTTACTGCGCTGAGACGTCCTTGACCAAAACCATCTGGTCGTCAGCAAAAACCTGATGGAACACTCGCTTTCCATCCTTCCTAACCATTCATTCGATACATATGAATCAGAGTGTTGGTTAAAGGCTCGAGTTCTTTGGTCACGCTCTCCACAATATCTTAGTCACTCCTTATTGCTGTCATATCGCAAAGTCGCAAACGACTTTCCTCAAGGCTTCAGACACACCACTCAACCAAATTCTTGCAAATACGTACGGTAGTCCCCTTTTATTCCATATTGCTGCCTCTCTTGTGTTTTTCCTGACCCTTCTCCACCTGGCTTTCTCGCTAGTTAATCTGCTTCTCTCATTTCCTCACTCTGTCTCCCCTCCTATTCCAGCTCTCAAACTTTGCCCTTGCATACCAAACGCCTCAACCATGTTCTTGACTTGCTCTACCAGTCAAAGTAGGTTATAAACCTTGAGTAGCTAACGGTAGTTTAGCAATCTAAAACTGCCTTACTTTTTCCTTTGGCATACCTCGCGATGTTAAATACCTATTCCCAGCTCCTCTGCGCTCAACGCTAAAGCTATTTATATCATCCTTGTCTCACAACACATATGCTTATTCTACCCTCCATTTCTTACTCTTGTTGGCTGCCTCCTCCGTATCTATCCCTAAATTACTGCCGGACTCCTTCTTACTTACTTTCGGTCCACCCCTCTTCTTTCTTTTATTTATGAAAGTGGCAGTACCGTAACGTGCTATGGATGGCACTAAGAGTTTCCGTGACTTACCTAAAAACGGTAGTTACCTGTTACCTGACCCTTGGGTGGGGCTTAAACTTTTTTCTTAACCCAAATGTCTAGCAAAACCACTCTCAAGGTAACCACAACAACCTCCATTCTCCAAACCGCGGGAAAAACTTCCTCCTCAGTTTGCTTTTACGCTCTCTGTGCTCAGACAATCCCTTTTCAAATCGTCATACCATCATTAATATGCTATGAATTGTTCTCAGTATGCTTATCTATCTTCTCCTCTCCCTTTTTCTTATCCTTAGCATCTTTTTGAAAACCTTTCTTTTATATTTTCATCCTGTTTTGACTTTATTTAAGTCCCCTCTCTTCCTTTGATACTCTTTTTTTGCTTTCTCAGTCTGTATTCTTACTGCTTTCAATTCCTCGTCCCACCACCCATTAACTCTTTGCTCATCCACCCTGTTTTTTTGGTCAATTTACAGATGTTCTCTATCGCACTTTCGAAAATCGGCTATAATTATTATTGTTAATCAACTCCCACCCGTATAAAGCGGCCTTCTCCATTTAGGAGTTAATACTCCTCCCCTCTTGCATCCATAACCTCAACACATTCTTGCCGGTTTCGCTATCAACCACGCTTTTATATCATCTTTCATCCAGATGGTTTTCCATACTTTTTATACCCCGACCATTCAAATTCCCTAGCTTACGGTTCAGTTTCTATCACCGATTCATCCCCATTTGCTCTACAAACTTTATTACATCCGTCGCCACTTTTCCTCTGCTTATATTGCATTGCAGCACTTTTAGATCTATTAGTATGAGGTGTTTTTCACCTTCACTTCTACCTTTCGCTTGTGAACCTGTCATCCTTTTTCAATGGCCCAATGGCAGCGTTCCCGCTTTATTAGCACCATGCGCTTGCAATCTGGACAGTCCGAATCCCTTTTTACCTACACTCTCTCCTCAATACTTTTAACAACAAGCCTGTTCTCGCCAATTCCTCCCCGTGTGACCAAACCCGCTGCATTTAAAACATATCGCCAGAACCAAACACTCCTTCACACAGACACTTATCATCCCCAAAGTAACCCATTCTTCCTTCACCAAACGTCTGAAAGTTTCTGTCAATTCAATCACCACATTCTCAACATACTCTCTTCTGCAGGGTTTCCTGAAAAGAATCCTTGCACCCTTCATGCACACCCTACCATCGTTTCCATCCCACATTTCATATTTTTCCTCGTTAAGTCCTCTTAAAATTGCATCACCCATCGTATCCTTTTCCATCCTGCTAATCTTAATTGTGGTTTAAATGGGATGGTGATATTGGGCTTAAACCGACACCTCCGCGTTTTTTACCACCCTTTTATCAAAGCTTTCTTACGCGCTCTCAAAAATCACCCTCTCTTCAACCCAACATATCCTCCCAACGGCTCCTTCTCTTTTTCCACTCACGCATCACCCAATCAGCCTTCTCTTTCGCTATGTTTTTCTCCCCCACATTCTAACCCCTCCCCAGTCCGCCCTCTCACCCAACCATCTTGTATTTTCTATACATCTTATCTCTCACTCGCTTGGCGTGTTCTACATCTTTTCCTGTCCACTTTCATTCCTAAAACGCGGATTCATTCATCCACTTAATCGTACGCGAATGCCTGCCCTCACGAGTAGGGCCCACGCAGCCTCTTTCGGGTTTCCTACTTTCCTGCCCGCTCTTAACCACCCTATTTCAAAAAGTCCCACGCTAATTCACGCAATCCTCCAGCATGGTCAACGTATGGCGGCCACCCCATGTTGAAGGCGTTCTTGAGATTCAACGTGACCAACAATACGTGACAGTTCCTTTCTTTGTACCCATCCAAATCTCATTGTGCCCCCACCGTGCTCCTCGCCCTCGGGAAACCTAGCTGTCTCCGGTTCATTCTCTCCTCTCTTTCGTACCAATTCGTCAGCCTCGTGTTTACCACTCTGTCTAATAGCTTCCCAAGTGTGGGCAGTAGACTTATTGGTCTAAATCCACCACTTATCTTGGGAAGCCACCTCAATCTCGTCTGCTTCCACAACTTCGAGAAAAGTTTTCTCAGATATTTGTTATGCATACACGTTCCGCATTTCATTTTTCCATTCCTACACATATCTCATACACTTATTGGGATCCTGTCGTCCCTGCCCGCTTTCTTCTTCAGTCTCATGATCACGCCCTCCATCTTCTCTTCCCTTATTAGGACATCGAAGTTCTGACCCTTCTCCGTGATCTTCCTCACTCTCACATACTTCTCTCTTCCACGCTTACCTCTGAATGGTACTCCTTCAGAATTGCATTTAATCCCCCACTCACCTCTAATTTCCCACATCTTATCTCAGGAGTTACTTTCAGGGAGCCCATCGATCTGTTCCGTTGTGAGCTGTGTGTGTGAGGTTGTTTCTTTTTTCCCTTAACCATTATTTTCAAAACCTTTCTGTTGGCGTATTACTTCCCCTCCTCTTTTGTTGTTCATTTGCGTTCCACCTGTTTTCCTGGTACTCCTTTTTTGCTTTTCCGATCTCCATCCTTGGTCAAGTACTGGTAATTAAATATACTATTCCCATTCTCGCATGACTACCCGTGTTTGGCTTTGCGCTCCTAAAAAATAAAATTATACTATTGTAATTGTTTTCTCTGCATATTAGTGATTTCCTGGATTGCGGTTGGGTTTTGAGATGACTTATGTTTTCAGTTCTTCACCCTGATCAACCCAGGACGTTAACAGTCAGAGAATGTGCTCGAAGTCAAGGATATCACGATGAGTATATTTTCACAGGCTCTTTACAGGACATGTACGAACAAGTTGGAAACAGTGTGCCTCCAATTCTAGCTACTGCAATAGGAAGAGAGATTATGAAGAGTTTGTAAGTGTAAGTATAGACTTAAAATATTCCTTACTTTAATGTTAAACTGTTTAAAGTCTTTATTATTATGTTTTTAAACCTAGTTTTATACATACTATCTTGAATATTTTAGCTTTGTAAATTAGATTTAAGTAAAGGCGCATGGGTAAAATTAAAAAAATATATATATTCCCATTTTTAGCCGCATATTGGTGATATTAGAAATTAATATTTTTAGAGTTAACTTATTTCAAATAACTTTAACCGTTGTTTTCATTTTTGATTTCACGCATTAGATATATTTCAGTTAATTTTTTGTTTGTAAACATGATAAAAATGATTCATTCTCTGTATCATTTTTTTTATTTGAAATACCAGAATTTCAAATCAATTTATTTAAGTTTACTCACTCTAAAATAAGCATATTATAATTATTTTTGATTTATGTCCTGTTGTTGACTTTGCGATATTTTTTATTGAGAGTTTGTGGTTAAGCCATTCGGCTTTTAGATAAGTGTTGTGTTATGTTTTTTATGATTTTCAATATTTTAATAAAAGTTAGTCGTTTTGTTTTGTTTAAAGTCATATTTGTTTTATTTTATTTAAGATTTTGTTTAATATGAGACATACCGATAGAGATTAGTTGCTTGACCCTATTTAGGGGTTAAACTATATTCTTTACCCACCATCAAGCAAAACCACTTCCAAGGGAACCCATCATTCTCCGCTTTTTCCAAAAATTATGGGGAAAGGAAGACCTGTACCTTTAATATATTTAAAAAAAGAAACAGAAATACACTGTTTTAATTTTAACACTTATTCCTTCACTTACATAAATGCCGGGTCCCGTGAGGCGACAGTCTATCACTTCCAACCGCCTACGCACTTCGTGCACCCTTCTCCCTTTTTCCGAATTATTCAACTCCTACCACTTGCTCATCACCCACTCTTTCATTCACTTCTTGATACCCTTTCGTTCCCAGAGAGCGTACTCCTCACGGTCCTCATGCTAGAGTCCTGAAACATAACCCAGGCCGCTCTCGCTCGGCACTTTCACTTCTTCCTCAATCGCTTAAAGGCTTTTCCTTTCTCTCTTATCCCATTTCACCACCTGAGTTTCCGCCTCTCCCACCACCGCTATTCGTGTTGTTCCTTCCGCGACGCTCGCGTCTACCCATATTCTGGTGACTCGACTCGTTCTCTTCTATCCTTCGCTATACACCCCACCCTAGATATGCCCTATCACTTTCCCTTGCCACGTTTTTAGCTTTCTCTCGCCCGTTTTTACTCGTGAATCTCGCCGCTGCCAATGCCCTCAGGCAGGTATCCGCCCAGCACCTTGAGGGTATCCGTGGTCCTGTGACACCTTTCCGCAGTCAGCAGAAACTTTCTTTCAGCAGCGAGATGTCATTTACACCTTAACCCCCAGATCTCACCCCTGTACAGAGCCGCCGGTATCCCCACGCACTTCATCACCATTTTCACTTTTTCCTTGTCTATCTCTCTTGTTCCTACATAACCCTTGCTGCCACTCCACTCACTCGCGCTCTTACTCTCGTCCCATGCTCCACAAACCATCATTTCCTGTCTACCCTTACTCCCCAAAAGCCTCTACCCACTCATCGCACTGGGTTCTTGCTTCTCCCATTCTCACCACAGGAGAGAATACTCATAATAACGTATTCTCCTGGCCTCATAATAACGTATTCTCCATTTTCTCTCCCACTTTTTACATACTTTGCAGGCTTCCTTCCACTTCTTCTCGATCACTTTAACACACAGTTCAGCGACCAAAACCATCTGATTGTTGTCAAATTCCTGTCCGTACACACAACCATTCTTCTTTCCAACCACTCGTTCATATACACTACCACAGGGTCTCATCCTCTCATTCATTTGCTTCCCATCCTCTCTTTCATGTTCATATTAAAGGCGGTTTTCAGGTTGAACGTGACCACCAATACGTGCCACCCTCTCCTGTTAAACTCATCCACTCTGTAAAAACACCGTCTTTAGGACCTCTACTGTGTCCTTCAACCTCCTAAATCCTAAATGCCTTCTGCACGTCCTCCCCTTCCTTTCATACCAGTTCGTCGTCCTTTCAATCACTAGTTTGTCCAAAATATTTTCCAGAGTGCGCTGATTGGCCTATACCTGCCGGGTTTTGGCAGCCATCTTATCTTCGCCTTCTTCCACACGTGCCGTCAGCGGGGGCGTCCTTCTCCCAGGACAGAGAACGCCGATGCAACTCTGGGAACTTCCCGAAAGGGAGAATTCCTGGACTTGTAGCAACTTCCTCTTCCAGACCTATCCCTTTGGTCTACAGCGATGGGAGGGTAAAAAGCAGTAGTCTTGCTTGACTAGAGACCTTGCCCCGATCGAAGCAAGAAGACCCCCTGCCAAAGAATACTGGCGCGCAAAAACAGAGATTTTTGATCGCCTAAAAATAAAAATAAATAATAATAAAGGATGAAGGTCGAAGTAACTTAAATGAACCGTTCCGTACCGCTCGTATTTCTTATCTCCGCGTATCAGTAAGTAAATAAATAGGCACATACCGTCCGTCCGGTATTTGTTCGGGTTTGCTGCTTAAACACCGTACCGTTAACCGTTGTAAAGATTTAAACTGTAAATTGGGGCACTGTCATTATTTTCCGTGGTTTTCCGTTTGGGGTAGTACTGGTAAAATGACGCCGGTTAAAGTAAACTTTTTGATAAGGGTCAGGTAGTCTTTCTGGACCTGTTCCTGTTTGCTTGACTCCAGGGAGTTGGTGGAGCAAGCAGAAACGGAAATTCCCGTAATTCGTTTACTTGGCTCCGGGGAACCGGTGTGGTAAGCGAGTTTGGGAACTAGAGGGATTAGTTGCTGTGTGACTGGCAACGTCTCCAGACTTAAAACCTCCGTTGCATGACGCTGGGGAACTAGTGTGCAACGGGGGCTCTATTTGTCGGATTCCGGGGAAACTGGTGCGACTTGTAGAGGTGGGGTCAAGAAACAAAACCCGCAATACAGTTGATTTAGTGAATACAGTTGTTTCACTGTACTCTTGTTTATTTATCCTTTAATCCTAAAAATAAAGCTTGTATTGAGGTGGTCTAAATTCAATCAATAACCCTGTACCAAACCAACATATTCTTATATGATACATTCATAAGTCTCACAGGCACCTTGACGCCTTTTTTACAGAGACTTCTTCCAACTAGTACCTAATCCCTGCTGAGAATCTTCACATGGGTGTAGGACGACATGCTGAGTCGTAACTCTTGAAGAATCAGCTACACTAGCTAAAAAAATCACCTCACTTCTTAAGGGTATAATTAAATCTTCCTCTAGTGAAATTTCCTCATTTTCCCCATAATGAGTCTCATCAAGAAATTTTCCTCGGACCTCAGCGCCTTCCATTTCGCTCTTAGATCCATTTTAAAATTCGCATCACCGGAACATAGAAGTTTGGCGTCAGAACATCCATGCTTTTCTGAGTTTGGTTTTCCATTGCTTCCAAACGACTATCAATCGTTTGAACGCCCAGATCCCGCATTGTTGGTAGCAACGATGAATGATCGTTAGAGATAGCTGTGTGTGAATGTGTCTGACTCTGAACTGAACTTGTTGTTCAGTTAAAGTTCCATATAAACTCCCCAATTTCTCTTCATATAGAGGTAGTTTTTCTCCTAGGCGTAGGTACCATTTTTCCCTTTCCCCTGTCAGAAATTCTTTTATCAATCTCAAAAAATTTCTTTTCAGCAAAGACATAAACTTAAAAATGAAAACAAGAATGCTTTGGTGCGATGCTATGTATTTTCAAGTCAAGTTTTCAAGTATTATTTGGTGCCGAAGGATAGTTAAAACAACTGAAATAAACAAACTGGTTGCGTTTGAAATATGGTGCTAACGTGCATGTTGCGGATTTTGTGGGTCGACAGAGTTACAAATGTAGAAGTGCTGCGTCATATTAACAAAGAAGAAGAGATTTATAAAACGCTAAAGAGAAAGAAACTCTAATATGTTGCAAACATTATTAGAGGTTCAAAATATCAATTACTGAAAAATATTAAGGAGGGAAAAATTCAAGCAAGACGTCTGGCTAGAAGGAAAACTTCATGGTTGAGAAACTGAAAGAATGGTTCTCGATGACGTTCAATGAACTGTTCTTATAGCTGTTGTTAATGTATGTTGATACCCAAACTCCGTTAAAAGACGGTACAAGAAAAAGAAGAAGTAGTCGGTAATGAGTATTAATTTGAAATTTTTTGAAAAATGTCCAGTGGCGTAGAAAATAGGGCGAGCAAATGAAGACCATTTTCCTATGTCGCATACGTATGTATTGAACTACGCATTGTTGATACGCATAGGTATTGTATACATACATATGATTTGGAATAAAGAGTTCAGTTTTTAACCAGAACCCAAAGGTATTGTTGTATTGTGTTCTTTATTAACATCACATAATGAGTAATAATTTTATAAATACATGTTGTTGTGTCATTTGTTTAAATGTTGTTAAAGCAAATAATTATAATAGTTATTTACCTAACAAGTGTGGAAAGTGGTAGTTTCCCGCACGAGCAAGCAGTTAAAGAACGGGAAAACGCTTTCCGCATGTGTTAGGTACAACATTTTTCCTACAATTATCAATTTTCATTAAATTGAACGAAAATGTATAGTAAAATTACTAAAATGAAAGCCTTTGTTTGCAAAAATGATTAAAAGTGTATTCTTAATTGAGAAATCAAATATACCGTTATTGTTTTTTATTTAAATGTTTTTTTTTAAATATCTCAATAGAATGTTTACTAATAAAATGTTAAAGACCCTTAGTTTTGGTAATACAGAAAGTCTGATAGTTTAGTTTTGATGCTAAAATTCTCTAACAATTCTTATTCTGTCTGTCACTTGAATTTATTGATATTTATGTACTTTTTTAATAAGTAAGAAGTATATAGAAAAATTGCACGTTGGTAATTACGTCACCCATGTGCTAATGCCACTGATTACTTTAGCAGTATTTTTTCTCCTTATTTTTCAGATGTCACACATTTCTATGATATATTTCATTGTTGTAAAAACTGAATATTTTTTTCCCTCGTGTTTGCAATAAATATCTTGACATTTTCCATTGCATTTAAAAAATGTCTTAACCTGAATTTGCACTTAACCGGAATCGATTTACTAAAAAATCAATAAATAGCGCTCTAAACTTAGTATTTAAATTTATTACTTTCTAGTCATGCTTCTGACGAATGAGCACGCCATATTTGATCGGTAAACAAACAAAACTGTTTAACTACGCACGTAACATAATAATATCCTAACGTTAGCACTATTAACACTAACGATAAACTTCTGTGTTTGCTCATAATTAGGTACAAATTGTTTTTCTATAGAATTGGGCATACTTCACAGTGTTGCTTTACCATCAATACTTATTTCCTTCAATTTTTTTTTACAATTCGAAATTAAAATGAAGATTGAGTGAAACAGACCGAAGTCATTCTTATTAATACAAGTCAAATTCGATTAATTTTTACTCCAGTGTAATGAGTAGCCATGTTTGAAATACTTAATCCCCTTATAAACATTTTACTTCATCAGTACTTCTCCTCCTCCAACTGCTTCCTTCTAGTGACTGACGCCAATACCACTTTAAGAATACCATCTGGAATTGTGGTGGTTCATACTGAATCTTCTTACATTTCTCAAACCCTGTTCCATCACTTTGGATGCAATAACATTATAATGGAAGTTGAAAACCCTATGGAGACACTAGGGATTATGGAAAGAGAAATCTTAAAACATCAAGAGTCATTTCATTCCAGACGATACTTGATAGTAACAGCTCAAAACGATGTGGCAACCGTGTTTAAAAATCACACTTTGAGACTCTTCTGTGAGGGTCTGGTGACCAATCTGGAATCAGGAAAGGATGTAGTCTCACTTTGGACCCTTCCCTTCACAGATCAAGGATCAGTACTAATCGATCTGTGGTTTCCAGAAAACAACACCTTTCTATGGGGCAAAACACCTCCATCACGCTCAAACATTCAGAAACAATCCATTAAAGTAGGCACTTTCAAATACGCTCCTTACGTTTTAGTTGGTAAGCACATAAGGGTTGAGGGGAGATGTATGTTTTTGAAAACTATGTTGCAGAAAACCAAACAATCTCAGGACTTGACATTGAGATATTGAAAACTGTGGCTTACCAGCTGAATGCCACCCTCGACATTTGTTTGATTAGTGATTTTTGGGGTGGCGTTTTCAGGAATGGAAGTGGATTTGGACTGAAAGGACAGTTGTGGGAAGGAGCTGTAGATCTGGGAGCAGGTAACTAACTAATTATTTTGAGAACTCCAGGATCCTTGCCAAGGTCATTCACACACACTTGGCAATATATCTAAGCCTTCGGTTCTAAGCTTTCAAAAAATCTCAGAAGTTTTCAAACTCGCAAGTCTTCTAGGAGTTTCCTAACTTAGAAAAACCAAAAATTCCAAAAAAATTTCAAGTTATAAGGGTAATAGGAACTGATAAATATAAAACATGCATCTTGCTCGCTCGGTTTGGGTTTTTGAATAAACAATGAAATATTGAAATAGAAGTTTTTCCTTCAGGAGCTCAAATCGCAATTCAGTGCGCGGGTTATCTTTTGATAAAGGGTGAGACAGTGAAACCCATGTTATAATGGAATTTTATTTAATTAAGAAGGTGGCGCTTAAGGGGTTACAAAGCTTATTATAGAAAAATAGCACAAACACTACATACTAAATGATTGAGCTTAAAATTCAACTAAAAACACTATGAAAAACCCATTTTGTTAAAGCTGGGGATGGCCCTTAAAAGGGAAGGGATTTATTTTCATTTTACATTTGAACGTACAGGGTCAAGGCAGGGAACAAAAATCTTTATAGAGCAGGCCTTAATTGAAGGCTGAAATAAAGATATTGTTTAGACGACTATGTGTTATTCATTCTCGTTCATAATCATACAACTCTGAGAGAAAATGGTCTTCTACTTCTCTTTAAAATACTGTGTTTCTAATAATTACAAAGGGTCACCTGAAAATAATCTACTATTGTAACTGTTTCTTATTTCGTTTTTCCATTTTATGGTTACGAAAGTAAAAATCTTTTATTTTTCAAATAGATTGTTTTTGAATGGCTTAAATAACAGCCAGAAATTACCAAGAAATGACAAATCAGACTAATGTGACAATGATAAAACTACCATTTTAATACCAATTCTCCAAATAACAATTTGACAACTAATCTTTGGGATACAATTTAATGGCCAAATATTAAATGGCCTATTTCCTATTTCTAACCTGCGTTTCTAAGGGAAACAATTGTTTTGGTTGTTTTTTTTTCTGTTTTGTGAGTGTTTCCTTAATCGGTTATTTTAAAAACATAGGAAAAGCTGGTTCTGTGATTCGTGGTTGCAAACCAGACAGTGGTGGGAGCCGCTTTACGTTTCCCAACCCTTCTAAAAAACCTCTCCGCTTTGCTCCGTGGAAAATGCTTTAGAGCTTTTTGTTGATCTGGACAAGTGGACAATGCGAACAGATATAGAAGTGTATCACACATAAGTTTAGTCGTTATTAGAAGTGCGCAAATTAAGGTATTGTTGCGATGCGAACTTTTGATTATTAGTTAGGATTTCTTTAGTTATTTGTTGTTACCCCTGTATGTTACGTTGCTTTGTTTACGTTCTACATTCTTTTGTCTGTGTTCTAGAAAATCCTGGCTCCGTTGCTTATATAGAGAGAGATTTATTTTATAGCTTAATGAGTGTGAGAGAGAAAGTCAATTTCATGAATATTTGGGAACTTTCTAGAAACCATGGAAGCCTATATAAGCAGCTGAACCAGGCCTGGTTAGTTAGTTGTTGAGTTGATGGTTGTAGTGAAGTTGAAGTTGTCAGATAGCGAGGTTAAGTGTCAGTGTCAGTTTATTGTTTGTAAACAATATACAGTGTTGTACAAGAAGTGTGTCATTAAGGAGTACGACGGTACATTTGGTGTCAGAAGTGGGATTGGAGAATCAAAGAAGAGATCCAGAGGAAGACAGAATAAACCGACAAAAGCAGAAGGTGTGTTGAATGCCTGTGAGTACACGACAACAAAGCGCCAAAATGGATGAAGGAATGAAACAACTTATGGAGATGATTCAAGCAATGAAAGCAAGCCAAGACCAAAAGTTCGAAGAAATGAAAGCGAGCCAAGACCAAAAGTTCGAAGAAATGAAAGCAAGCCAAATAAGTCAAGAGCAGTTCGAGGAGTTAAAAGCAAGCCAAATAAGTCAAGAGCAGTTCAAAGCAAGCCAAGACCAAATTAAAGACCAGTTTCAACGACAAGATGAAAAATTAGACCGAGTAATAAATGAAATAAAAGGAGAAATGGACAACAGGATGGAAATTTTGGAAGAAAAGGTAAATGAGAGGATAAGCGGTATGGAGGAGACCGTTCAGACCTTGCGAGAGGAATTTGACAAACTACAGGAAAAGTCTTCAAAGCCAACCGTAGTCGCCAGTTCTAGTGTCTGCTCAAATATTAAGCCACCAGTTTTCGACGGTAAGACCTCATGGCAGGTTTACAAAAAACAGTTTGAGGCTGCCGCAGAGGCCAACAATTGGACATCAAGTGACAAAGCCACTGCCTTGGTTTTGTCACTTCGAGAAGAAGCACTGGAGGTTTTGCAGACTTTGGACGAGAGCCAGTACAAAAACTACGACGACTTAATCCAACATTTAGAGATGAGATTTGGAAATAAGCACCTAGAACAAGTATACGAGGCTCAGTTGTCTAGTAGGACCCAAAGAAGCACGGAAACACTTCAACAGTATGAAGCCGACATTGCTCGATTAGTTTGTCTGGCCTATCCAACGGCCTCTCACGACATTAGAGAGCGAATGGCAGTACGGGCTTTTGTACGAGGACTTAAAGATTGTGACACAGAGCAAGCAATACGATTAGCGAGATGCCAAACATTGCATGATGCTCTTGCCTACGCTTTGGAGTTTGAGGCGGTCAAGCAAGTATCACGAGGACATACTCGAGTGCGTCAACTCAGAAGCCTTACACCGGAACCGAGAGACCGATATTCCAATTCAGATCACACAATCACTCAGTTAGACTTGAATCGTCAGCTGGAGACATTTCGAAAAGAACTAATGGGAGCGTTAAATAGAAGAAGTCAGAACAACCGAAACGCTCAAACCACCACGTTTACTCGGTCATTAGAATGCTGGAACTGTGGAGAAAAGGGGCACATTCAATCGCAGTGCCGCAAACCTAGAAGAATGCAGAACCAGGAAAACGAAGAGTAGCCAGTTTTCCGGGGCAAAAGCTGGCTACGCAACACTGTCAAGCCCCACCAACCATAATTAAAGTAGCCCGTCTTCAGCACGAAAACACCAGCTTAATAGTGACCGGTAAGATTTGCGGCCGGGATTGCCAAATGGTTGTTGATACCGGTTCTTGCCATACTATCGTAAGGCCGGACATAGTGAAACACTGCAGGATTAGCGACACTGGTACAAAGTTTATATTGGAAACTGCCGCTGGTGAGTCAATGCCTGTTCTGGGAATCCATGAAGCTGAAGCTTGGGCGGCATGTCTTCAACCATACCGTTTTTGTGGCCAACATAACTGATGACGTCTTAATGGGCTTAGATCTTATGGAGCAACACAAGTTCCAGCTGGATTTGGAGAATAGACTGATCAAGACTGGACAAGACGAGATTGTTATGATGACACCCGAACAAGATATGCGTGTGAGGAAAGTCACGTTGCAAGAAGATGTCAACTTACCTGCAAGATCAGAGACCATCGTTAAAGTTAATTTGGATAGAAAAACGGAATTGAGCAAACTTCAGCTGATAGAACCGAGTTATGAAGAGGAAGATGATGCTGTGAAGAAGGGAGTTCTTGTAGCCCGCACCCTAGTCCAGCAGAAAAACGGCCAAGCATACGTAAAAGTCGCCAATTTGAAAGAATGTGGTCAAAGATTAAAAAAAGGCGATATAATAGCCAAATCCGAACCAGTACTTATGGTGACTAAGGAGTCGCACGAAACAAAACCAAACCCCGACAGTGACCTTCCTGAGTGTTTGGTGCACTTGATGCAAAAGGCGAGCTCAATTTTGACTGATCAAGAAAAACAGACTTTTGGCCGTTTGCTTCACGACTACAAGGACGTGTTCGCCTTAAATGAAACGGATTTGGGAAGAACTCATTTAGTGAGGCATAAAATTGAAACAGGGGATTATTTGCCCATTAAGCAAAGACCCAGACGACTCCCATTGGCTAAGCAGGCAGAAGTGGAAAATCTTATACAGGACATGGCGGATCGCAGCGTCATTGAGCCATCCACCAGCCCTTGGAGTTCTCCTGTGGTACTTGTTACTAAGAAAGATGGGTCGACAAGATTCTGCGTGGACTATAGAAGACTAAATGAAGTTACTAAGAAAGACAGTTATCCCTTGCCCAGAATAGATGACACCATAGACACTCTGGCTAACGCAAAGTGGTTTTCCACCTTGGATCTAAAAAGTGGATACTGGCAAGTGGAGATGGATCAACGGGACAAAGAGAAAACTGCCTTCTCAACTGGAAATGGCTTGTGGCATTTTAACGTCATGCCTTTTGGACTTTGCAATGCTCCGGCAACCTTCGAAAGATTAATGGAAACTGTTCTACGAGGATTGACTTGGAAAACCTGTCTTGTTTATTTAGACGACATCATTATTATGGGCAAAACATTTGAAGAACACCTGCAAAACGTTGAAGAAATCTTCAAGAAGTTCAGAGGGGCAAACCTGAAATTAAATCCGAAGAAGTGCAGCTTTTTCCAAGAAGAAGTCGAATACTTGGGACACGTTATATCGTCAAAAGGAGTAAAAACCGATCCGAAGAAAACTGAAGCTGTAAAAATTTGGCCTGTTCCGAAAGACAAGCATGAATTAAGAAGTTTTCTGGGATTGTGTTCCTATTACAGAAGGTTTGTTCGTGGATTTGCTGATATAGCCAGACCCCTACACAAATTGACGGACAATAACCAGCCCTTCGAATGGACTGCAACATGTCAGGAAGCCATGGAAGAACTGAAAGTAACCCTTTGTTCTCCACCAGTTTTGGCTTTTCCACGACCTGGGGAAGAGTTTATTGTGGACGCAGATGCTAGTAATATTGGTTTAGGCGGAGTTTTATCTCAAATCCAAGATGGTGAAGAACGAGTGATCGCCTATTTCAGCAAATCACTATCAAAGCCAGAGAGAAATTATTGCGTAACCAGGAAGGAGCTGTTAGCCGTAGTGAAAACAGTCGAGCAGTTTCACAAATACCTGTACGGACAACGATTCAGACTAAGGACGGACCATGCCTCTCTGAAATGGCTATTTCAATTCAAAAATCCAGAAGGACAAATAGCTCGATGGTTGCAAAGACTTCAAGAATATGACTTCCAGATTGAACACAGAAAGGGACGTTTGCACGGAAACGCGGACGCAGTGTCACGAAGACCTTGTGTGGAAGGTTGCAATCACTGTAAACGCCTGGAGATAGCTGAATTTGGAAAGCCTTGTCGAAGGATAGCTCTGAAAAATGACATCGCATGGGATCGGGAAAACTTGGCTGCCGATCAACGAGAAGACCCCGATTTAGGACAGATAATTAACTGGAAAGAGCGAGGAGAAAGACCAAATTGGGAGGAGATTTCCGCTAAGTCTCCAACATTAAAGGGATATTGGGCATTATGGGAGTCCCTTATAATTGATGGAGATTTACTAAAAAGAAAATGGGAAAGTCCGGATGGAAAGAAGAACGACTACAGGTAGTTCTGCCAAGAAACCGAGTTAGTGACGTACTGAAAGAAGCCCATAGTGGAATTGGTGGAGGGCACTTTGGCATCAACAAAACGTTAAATGAAGTGAGGGAAAGGTTCTATTGGCTACAAAGCCGCTCAGATGTAGAAGATTGGTGTCGGCGTTGCGCAGACTGTTTCAGTAGCAAGGGTCCCAAAACTCGGAGCCGAGGATGTATGAAGCAGTATAATGTCGGAGCTCCGTTTGAGAGGATTGCCGTTGATGTAGCTGGACCTTTTCCCAAAACTAATTCCGGAAATCGCTATGTCTTGGTCGCAATGGACTACTTCAGTAAATGGCCAGAAGTGTACGCAATACCAAACCAGGAAGCCGCTACTGTAGCAGAAGTTCTGGTTGACAACTTCTTCTGCAGATTTGGAGTACCGAGGGAGCTGCATTCGGATCAAGGGCGTAATTTCGAATCGGCAGTATTCACGGAAGTGTGTGACCGATTGGGAATTAAGAAAACCAGAACTACTCCATTACACCCACAGTCAGACGGAATGGTGGAACGTTTCAACCGGACACTAGACAACTACCTAAGGACAGTCGTCGATAACAATCAGACAGATTGGGATCAGCACATTCCGTTGTTCCTGATGGCTTATCGATCGACAGTACATGATTCCACTGGCAAAACACCAGCTAGTGTTGTCTTTGGAAGGGAGCTTCGTTTGCCAATGGATCTTCTTTTTGGACGACCGGAAGAACCCCCAGCCTCTTGTGATAGCTATTCAGAAAAATTGGCGCAACGCTTGCATGTGATCCATGAGGAAGTTCGGCAGAAGTTGAAATTTGCAAGCGACCGACTAAAGACAAGATATGACAAAAGGGCCAACAGCAGTGGATTCCAAGCCGGTGATCAGGTCTGGTTATACAATCCTGCTCGAAAGAAAGGAAAGTCACCGAAGCTACAGAGGTCATGGGAGGGACCCTACGACGTTATAAAGCGTCTGAACGACGTCGTCTACAGAATACAGCGAGGACATCGGGCAAAAATGAAAATAGTTCACCTGGATCGACTTGCACCTTACCGACCACCCAAAGCTGGTGAAGTTGATGATCGGGACGATCAACTCTAGGAGGGGGGCAGTGTTGCGAAGCGAACTTTTGATTATTAGTTAGGATTTCTTTAGTTATTTGTTGTTACCCCTGTATGTTACGTTGCTTTGTTTACGTTCTACATTCTTTTGTCTGTGTTCTAGAAAATCCTGGCTCCGTTGCTTATATAGAGAGAGATTTATGTTATAGCTTAATGAGTGTGAGAGAGAAAGTCAATTTCATGAATATTTGGGAACTTTCTAGAAACCATGGAAGCCTATATAAGCAGCTGAACCAGGCCTGGTTAGTTAGTTGTTGAGTTGATGGTTGTAGTGAAGTTGAAGTTGTCAGATAGCGAGGTTAAGTGTCAGTGTCAGTTTATTGTTTGTAAACATTATACAGTGTTGTACAAGAAGTGTGTCATTAAGGACTACGACGGTACAGTATTTTCTCAATATTTATACAACATGCCTAATTTAGGTGTTACTCAGATTTTTTTTCAAGAATGTTGCAATGCATGTTATGTTGCAGTAACCTTTGCTATCTTTATTTATTTCCTGTTATTTTACTAAATAAATTTATATCTATCTTTAGTTGCTACATATGTGACAGAAAATGCAGTCAATGTCTCTGAAATTACATACTTACCTACTAAGTATGATTTTGTAATTTTTATACGTCGATGCTATAGATCTGTTGATTTACCTTACAGTTATTTAACGCTAAGATCGACATCGACGTAAGAACGTCGCAAAATCATACCATAAATTTAACGTCATAAATTATAAAGAGAACCGTTTAAATTTCTCGCCACACTTTACTTCCCTTACCAGCCAGTAGATGGCTCTTCAATCAATATGCGTGGTGCTGGCGCCATCTAGCGGCAATAGATTCTTCAAAGAACAGGCAAAACAGTGACTAACCGCTTAGTATTGCAGATTTAGTTCTATTTATGTTAGGTTTTCTATGATGTCGAGTTGTGATGCAGTCAAAATATGTCACTCTACCTGCTACCTGCCCTGCCAGTATCAAAAACAACAAGCACCTAACATGCATACAAGGGGTATGGAAAAATAAAATCTTTTCGAAAAAATATGATTTTTTGATAGTTTGTAAATACTTTTTAGACCGAATTGGTAAACTTACCTAAGCTTCAGGGTACTAAAGACACACCCGTCAAGTTTTACACCTGTAGTTTCAATATAACATGGTCTAACATAGGCTTAAAAATTTAGACGTGATATCCTATGTTGCGCGTTAAAAAAACGCACTGTATTTGATTACTGGGCCTACAGTGCTATTTTTTCCACTTGTCAATCTTTCTTAAAACTAAACTCACCCTGCGTAATACGGGTTTCGTAACATAAATAAATAGAATACATACATTTTTTCAACTTTAAACTCCACTAAACGCTTCATCCAATTTTGAAAATGCAGCCAAAAAAAAATTTTGTAGGTAGAAGTAAGGAAGGTCTAAAAGCTTCAGTTTATTAAAACCACCTAGTCAATAACAACTTGCTCTTAAACTGCTTGCTTCTGGAATTTAAAAAATATTTTAGCTGGATTTTTTTTGGGCGGAAGCACCTACGAACACTTTGACCTGTCTACGGTTTACATGAAAAGCGAATTGACTTGCATAGTACCGGAATGTCGGTGAGTGAAAGAAAAAATTTGGTACTTCTTACTGATAAAACATTTTGCAGACTATTAGCTCCATGGCTGTCCCCTTGCTACGGATTTTCTGCCAAAACTTGGTTGATGCTTTTAGTTACTTATACCATGTTCACCATTGCTTTGCTTCTAATTAGTTGGTGTGATTTAGGCCAAAGCCCAATATTGGGAGCAACCACGTTGACAGTTCTGAAACTTGTAATTCAGCAACCGATACCAAGAAAAGACTTGGAAAAGTACTTCACCAGTAAAACACTACTAATCCCAGCAATCCTGGCCACCATGGTGATCAACATTGCCTATACCGGAGGATATGCAAGCGTCATGACCAAACCAATTTAC
Organism: Ips nitidus; assembly: GCA_018691245.2. NCBI lineage: Eukaryota > Metazoa > Arthropoda > Insecta > Coleoptera > Curculionidae > Ips > Ips nitidus. The sequence continues at coordinate 12,894,246 of CM042789.1, read as the reverse complement.
GAAAACGCTATAAACACATTAGACGACTTTTTGAACAGTGACCTCTCTTGGGGTTCATTTCAGATGGCCGAATGGATCAAAGTCTGGAAAAAAGAAAGGACCGTAAGTAGAACATTGATCTATTGTCTTGAGGCTGCAGATTGGTTGTAGGGACGTTACAAAAAGGCTGCGGAACGTTACGTCATGACCCAATCCGAAAACTTGCGTGCCATATCGAAAGAAGGAAATTTCGGTTTCCTTCTAGAACGTGTGTTTGGTGGGTCTATTCCATTTCACATTAGAACCGAGACTATTATGTTGGAAAATTGTAGGTCAACACTATATCGAACCATACTTAAAAGAAGATGTTATTCACAAATATCGGGTGATGAAGGAAGAAATCCATTCTGAACTGATTGTGTTTGCTGTGAAGAGAAATTTTGCTCTGCTGCCCAAAATCAACCAAATTATTGGTAAACTCTGTCAGTCTGGGATTATCCAATTCTGGAGCAGAAGAGTAAGTGCAGTAAGTAATTTGGTAAAATTTGGTATAAATAATATTTCCAGATAGGCCACAGTATACACGTAATGCAGCACAATGTGAAGTTGAATTCACACCAAAGTCCTGTCGTTTTAAAAATTGATCATCTTTTAGGAGCGTTTTATATTCTAATGCTGGGCTACAGTATGGCTTTAATGACATTCTTAATAGAATTTCTATTCAAGTGTAGGTAATTATTAACTATTTTCAATCATGCACTTTCTGGTTAGCAACATCAATGTCGATTATAATATTATGTACCTAAATCTTGAATTGACTTTTAATAGTTTCTTCAAATCCCTCAAACACCATCCTTATTCCAGTTTTTAAGAAAAGGTTGTTACTTCTAAAAACCAAGATGACGGCCAACACCACAAGCTAATATGACGGTGAATGATTACCTTCTTCTTCTTCTCCTTACGTTAGGACTGAATCCTGTGTTTTCATCAATCAATCTAGACTAGCTTTCATAACATCTTATAAGTGGCCGTCCAGGAGGTGTATTTGTTTATTTCTCTTTCGCAATCTTTGCTAGCTGATCATCTGATGGCCATGATTACCTCAGGCCCGTAAAGCTGTTACTGTTCGTAATATTTACACTATTTTTTGTACCACTTCCTGGATATCGTCCCAATTAATTAGTTAAATCTTTTAAAATATTTCCATTAATCCTATATGTGACTTATTGTTCAGCTGAACGATAACGTAAGTATAGCAGGTACTAACTCCCGGTTTGTTAACCCTACGAGGAACCCGAAACAAGTGCTGTAATCACTCAAAATTTGACATGTCGTACACAAACGTAAGTTATTGTCATTACAATTTTAGTTTTGTTTGTTGTTTACATACTTGGTCGACTAATTTGGTTCGGTATCGATTTATGCATAGTATTTTTGGGACTTAATTATCTGGTTGCGGAATAGCTAACTGTTCATGTTTTTTGTACGTTTTACATGTCCGTAGGAAATATTGGTGCTAGTTAACTATTACGGTGCATTTATCATTGTTAATAACACTCATAAAAGGGTGTAACATTTCCTTTTCTGAATGTTCTGTAGATGGGGTTGCCTACGTTCTGGTACCACCTTAATTCAGGGAAGTTTGAATCACGTGCTGATTGTCAGGCGCAAGCCAAATTAATTGTGACACTGACACTTCCGGTATTTATACCAGTTGATTTTTTCGGCGCTTGTACGGTTGATTTGATTGAAAAATCGTATTAATGAAAGTGGTAGTACCTATCACGGACTAGTTTTCTGTATTTTTTTCAGATTTTTAACTTGAGCCCTTTCGTCGTAAAACACGAACAAAAATGCGAAAATTTTAACTTTTTACCTGCACTGTATAAGCGGTTGTCGAGCAACCGTATCAGCAACAATTTTTTGTTCGTGTTTTACGACGAAAGGGCTCAAGTTAAAAATCTGAAAAAAATACAGAAAACTAGTCCGTGATAGGTACTACAACTTTCATTAATACGATTTTTCAATCAAATCAACCGTACAGGCGCAAAAAAAATCAAAACCGTTTTCCCATGTTAATCGCCTATGTCCAGGGTGCTCTTGGACACCTGGTATATCGGCGTGGGCGGCGTTTTATGAGACTGGGTTTTCATTTCATCACCGTTTTTTGTACTTTTATTAGTACATTTGTATACGTTGTCGCTCGTGACGGGTGTACAACTACTGGTACAACTATGGGACTATGCATACATCTGTGGACAAGTTGAGTACGATTGTGAAGGCTACTTGTGAGTTGAGCCGAATTTTCCATCAGCATAAAATCAGGAATATTGGCCGCATTCATAAGAACCAATCGATTAGCAATCGAAAAATTGGATTTTGAGTTCGATGAGCAAAATGACGTTTAAGTGATGCTTTTTCGATCAGAAATCGAGTTATTTTAGTGCATTTATAAGAAAATTGCTCAGCGATTGCTAATCGATGTTCTTACGAATGCGGCCATTTTCCCGGGGGGACAATTTTTGACATCATACGTTAAGGCGCAGTTCCCACTGGAGAGATACGATAAGCAATGCAACATGAGCAATCTTTTATCGCCCGATGCAATTTTTATCATCTCCAGATCACTCATTCTACAGGTCTTTATCTTGATAACTCTTTCCTTCGTTTCAAGAGGACGCACCCAGTCGTCATGAGGTCCTCAGAGGAGGACGTTGTTGTTGCTTACCGATACTTTCAACAAATGAAACGGGGACCTAGAAAATACCGGGTGCACCCTTATAATGTTCACAATATTAAACACAGTTTGGCAGTGGTTTCCCATGAGCTCTCTCATCATGAACAAAAATTTAGAGAGGTTTATAGAATAGCTCAAATAGTTATCGTGTTTCCTACTGAGATTGGTGTCAAGGGGACTGGAGAGGAATACTACAAACTTCAGACTTGAATATTGTCACGTTAAGGGGTAGCTCAGAGGGAAGAATACTCAGGTTTCCACACGTAACCCACTTTTATTAGGACGTAATGACTTAGTGGCTAGACGGTAATCTTACCCCCAGATAGCCAAGATGGCGGGGAGCATGATGTGGTCCGGTTTTAGTCAGGAGGGACACGGGGGGCGACGCTTTAACGGGGATGAATGAACCCTAGACTTAGGTCCGAGGGCATTCACCGAGCCGGTAAAGACGTGAAGAACCTAACAAAGGGAGGTAAGTAGGTGCGGCAACTTATGCTGCTCGCCCACACTATTTCCTTTGCTAGGGCTGATCTAGGGTGTGGCACTTGGTCACCTACTGCTCCACGTTGCGTTGCACAATAGGCGTACCCAGACTAACCCAGAGATCAGTCAGTGACCTCCCTCTGGGGAGACCCCAGAGTTCGGTAATTTAGTCGAGCTACGGTGCATCTTTTATATTCGTCAGCGACCTCATTATGCTAACCTTGCTGACTGTGCTGGTTACTGGGTGTGCACCGTAACTACTAACACGGGTGTGACATCTCCCCCTTCCAACAAGTGTTCGCCCCGAACACTAAAAGCGAAACTTATACATAAAGTCTACATATGCTAATGTTAACCTTAAATGCTATAGGGTGTATGAAGGTGGTGGAACGAGTCCTTTATTTCTTCACCAGATTACAATATATTAGCTTAATATAGTCCTATTCTTAATGCCTGCGAGAGATAGAGGTGTACTTTAAAACATCACAAATGTTACATTGGGTCACCTTTCAATCTTGCTGTTGCGTCCATCTTATTGCCTTCCTTATTAAGCGAAATTCACGTAAATTGCTCATTGTACCCTTCTTTGGCACCATCGTCTAAGTGGAAACGCTTCACCTAGGCTTCATCTTATCGTAGTGCCTTCTCTTGGCACTGTATTCTCTAAGCGGCAAACTTCATCGCTTAGCTAAATTTCTTCACGCTGTGTCCTTTTGCGTGCTCCTTTAGCACACCTATCCTTGGACATGTATATTTCTTCCTAATTAACGTGAGCCCATTTGGAGATGCTTCTTCAGCTCGACTTATTAAAGACTTCGGGTGCACACGGGTGTAAGTAGAACCGTCGTGGCGGGACCCATCTGAAGATGTCGGCTTCTCCAAGACATAAGGCTAGTTCGCTTTTCAACAAGGCTGTAGCAGTTGATCGATAGACGCAACAAGATTGCCAGGTGGACCCTTTTTATATACCAGTACACTTTGCTGTTGTAACCTAAAACTTTATACTTGCACGAATTTGCTAGGTCATCACATACCTACACTTAGGTCAGGGACCGCGACACTGGCCTAGAAATCAAGATATTGTAAATAAATAATTGCGCTAACTATACACTTATTCTATGAAACCTAATTAAGAAAATTTGCCTTTACCATACCCAATATAATACGAAAATAATGTGCTGCTATGCACTAAAAATTTTGCGCTATGGTTGCCTTCTTAGAGCGTCCTACAGGCCCCTCTTGACATTGCCCTACTCAGTTCAAGCAACTGTGGACCTGCAGGCTAGCCCTTTTCCTTCCACAACCTATCATTGTGTTTTCGCTATGTCTCTTCCTTACCCTTCTGGCCCTTGTCTTAGCTTATCTTCTTCCACTTGAGCTTCTGTACCTTATTCGAAGCGGGCTGCCAGATTTTGTGGACCTAGAAGTGTACCGTCTTCATTCATTCCCTTTTTTCTGTGCCGTTAACTGCGTCTGCGAGGGCGTGTCCGCTAATGTGGGGATTAGCAGACGGGGATGAAACGAGGCGCCTCCACCATGTCACGTTAGGTGGTAGTTGAGGGGGAAGAACACACAGGTTTCCACACGTAACCCACTTTTATTAGATTATAGTGCCTTGACTACCCCTTAACGTGACAATATTATGAATACTTGAACGATACTGCGCCTTTTTTCGCTCTTGACGACCCGGCAGCATATGCACCCGTAACAGCACCCGTGCTATAAAATAAAAAGAAAGCACCTGCGCTACGCTAACGTACTGACAAATGAATCCAATAAAATACAAAGTTTCACGAATTTTTACTTTTTACTCACTTTCACTTAAAATTTATAATAATTAGGAAAAATACAGCTTCTGAAATATGAATGACCAAATATTCGAAATCGTCACAAGTAAAACCGCTCGCATTCCGTTCTCATTAACGATATTTTCCGCTCAAATAAAGCGTTTTTGCTTGAATCGGCAACATTGTATACCAGATGAAAAGTGCAGCCAATTTGCGAGTCTATTTTGTTAGATTATCCCCATATGGACGAAATAAAGTTTACAAAAGATTTTTCAGTAAAAGTAATTAGTGCAAATGCTATTACATTGAAATTAGGTAACAAATGTGAAAGGAAATGACGGTTACAAACTATAGCATTGTGTGACAGATGATATTTGAAAAAACGATTAAATTATTTTATTCAATTTCGTCCTATAACTAGTCAATTATTCAAAGCTTAGCAACGATTTTAAATTATTTTATTCAATTTCGTCCTATAACTAGTCAATTATTCAAAGCTTAGCAACGATTTTAATATTTTTTTATTCACTCGATGTTTAAATTTTTTTTAAATCATTCTGAATGACATTCGCCTATTTACAGATGTAAACAAACATCTATGTCACATCTACGGGGCGCAGTGCAAATTTATAAGAACAGTAATTTTAGTTTTTTTTTAATAAAAGAAGTCGAAATTTAATAAAATATTGTAAAAAACACTTGACTTAAACCGGTTTATTCACTCGAAGAACTTAGAAAAAAAAACTGACACTACATACTATAAACTAACTAACAGTATTTTTAATTAAACTAAACCCATTTTGTTATGAAGATATGAAATTCAATCAAAGGAAGGAAACAAAAAAGTTTCCTGTCTGATCGCTTCTACTGCGGATGGTAGATTGAATTTCATATCTCTCCCCCATAGGGCCATCCCCAGCCCTAACAAAATGGGTTTAGTTTAATTAAAAATACAGTTTTTTTCTCCATAATGAGCTTTATTCCCCCCTTTAAACTATTCTTTAAATTCACTGATTCTTAATAACATGGGTCTCACTGTCTCTCCTCTTTAGACGGCCATTTATATGTCCGAAACTAGTTGAGCAGGTTGAAATAAAATATTGTGGAGACGACTGCGAGTCATTCCTTACCTTTCGTACTCATACAACTTCACTGAAAGAATATGGACTAATACTTCTTTGTGTTAATAAAAAAATATAATAAAAAAATCACGCCTGTCAAATTATGAAACAGTGTCAAACACCAGAAGTTATACTAATATGAGTAAGTAATTTTCGCTTAATTGTTATGTCGGAATTAAAGGCATTTCAAATTTCAAAATAAGCATTTTCAAATATTAACTTTAAAAAATACTGTACAGATTACGCAAATGTAATAAAATATTCAATGTTGCAATTAAAATATAAATGTGGCTAGTAGTTTGGATATAAGCCGCATGCGTTTTGTTCTCGAAAACTAATTTATTTGATAGATTAAGTAGCATTGATGAAACAGTATACGTATAACGTTTCTAGGACAGATGGTGTTACGATGCAGAAATTCTAGCGCAGGTGCTATTACTGTTTCCAACTTCAGCTTTTCCGATTCTCCTAGCACGGGTGCTGTATATGCGACCCAGCAGCTGTGTCGCCCTCATCGGTGAAGTATCGAGATCGCTCCAGTGTGCACTAGACTAGATGCTTCCATTACATTTGCACGATTATGAGTGATCGGTGTTGAAGTGTCGAATCAGGATCGGGTTGCTTATCGAATCACCTGTTGTATCGCTTCAGTGGGAACCCCGCCTAATTTACGTATACGATTATATGTAAATATACAGGGTGTCCCTGATAGGTGCGGAAAAAATGCTACCAAAAATTCTTGAGGCTTAAATATGATGATATAACCCAACTTACCTGAGTCCAAAAGTCGATAATTTCGGAGATACAGATGTAAAATGTACAGCGCGCTACCTCCGACACCTTGTACACATTTAAAACAAAATAACTTTTTTCTACTCCTACAGGGATATTGGTTAATTCCTTAACAGTTTAGAGAACGGATAAGTAGGCAGTTGCCACCTGTTGAACGAATACAGAATCTTAGACTTTCCGCAACTGTGCGATATGAAATAGACCAATCACAGGCAATATTCAGCGTGCGATATGAAATAGACCATTCACAGACAATCTTCAGCGTGCGATATGAAATAGACCAATTACAGCTAATCTTGAACGTAAACAAAATAATTCTTTTGATTGTCACCCTCACTGACAATTAGCATTTAAACATTGCATTTTGGCGTATGTTTTGAGGCAATGAAAATGCCGTTAAAGTTTCAGTTAGTGTTCAATTAAAGAATAAAAACATCTATTTTATTATATGAGAAAGCAAATGATACGAACTTACGATTTACAATGAATCAAATCCATTCAATACCTCAATCTAAAAGACGAAGTTAATCAGCTGTCACATGGTGACAATCCGGGACACCGGTCGAACTTTGGCTGTGTCAAAAGTGGTAATGTAAACACGGAAACCTTTCAAACATTGAGTGTTTACTTGTGTGAAATTTTGTAAGTAATTTCAATTAGTCGTAGAAAAAATAGCCTGTAAAACTCGGACGAATTGTCCATTTTGCCCTCGTCCGATTGAGCACTCCGCCTTCGGCGTCATGGGGCACCACCTCCTTTCCTCATGGGGGGTTGAAAAGGGAGGCTAAATCCTCATTTTGGGGATATCCAAATTTCAACCCTACCGTGACAGATCTGGTCACCCGCAGACCCGTCTGCCAAAATTTCAATCTCTTCCGATCCCCCCTTTGGTGGTGGGGGAAAAAACGGTTTGCGGAACGGTTTTTCGCTGATTTCGTCGAAAGGAAGGCGCGTATGCGCCAGAGGTCGAAGACGAACATGTCTACAATTGGATTAAGTACATTTTTGGTCGGGAGGGAAATTTTTTAATTTTTCATTACCGTAAGTAAGCTTTGATAAAGCCTGTTTCGAAAAGATTACGCGACAACCTGCCTAGTCCAACTATCCAAAAACCCGAAAACTCAAATCATCCCACAAGAGTCTATGCCCCGCTGAGTCTATGATGGCGTTTGATAATATCGTCGTGGACCTTGAAAACGGCGAAAACACTGACTCTAACTCAACAAATTAGTTAAGAAGTGACCACTGTTGCAATTTTTTCTGAGAAGCAGAAGAAACTACTGTTGAGCGAAGTTACAGACAGACTGGCAACAATCGAAGCTCAAAGCCTCTGCGGCTTTCTATAGTACAAATCATGCTTCAACGTTGACTAACCATCATTGACGGTCAGTTTTAGGGCAATTTCTGCTAGAAAATCATTAGCAATACATTTTCAAGAGAGGTTCATTGGTGAACAGAACGGTTGGCTATAACACGACTGATATTGTAACACAACTTCAATATGAATTTCTTGTAATACTTCTATCTCCTGCAGTACTAAATAATTGTAAACAAGATAGGCGAATTGAGGTCACCAGATGGATATTTAAGCAGCATCGACGCACTTATAATATTATACTGGTCTCCGAGCCAGTCTGCTGAGTACCTTAAACGATCAACGTGGATGAATTTGGGGACAATAATGGAAACGTACGATAATGATCCTAACGTATAGGGCAGAATGCTGGCAAATGACAGATAAGGATAGACTGTGTGGAGATGGACTACCTAAAAACAGCCTGTCACATATCAAGGAGAGAGCACATTTCGAATAATGAAATTAGGCGGAGAACAAATAAAATTCATACAACCTCAGAAAGAATAGAAACTCGACAGTTAATATGGTATGGGCACGTACAACGCATGAACGAGAACAGACGGCCTAAACGAGCTCTAGAATACATTCCAGAAAGCAAAAGAAAACGTGGAAGATCAGCAACTACATGGATAAGCGGAGTTAGGCAAACAATGAGAGCAATCCAGGAGGATTTATGGAAAGATAAGAGAGTTTATATAATAAGTTCGTATAGAAAAACCTACCAAATCACATACAGAATAACGAAGATAGACAAAGTAAATTGAAAGCAACAGAAAACTTAGCGCCGGGAAAAATCAAGCAGTTACTAGTAACGACAGAAAAACCCGAACAAAAATAAAACTCTAATCAGGCCAAACGTAAATGGCTGGTAAAGAACAACCTCGTATGCAGCATCACACAATAAGGCGGCACAACATAAAGCTAAGTATATGGTGATATACAAAGGGACCACCGTCGTAATGCTCAAAACCGAAAGGTCATCAGGCGGCTGCTCACTACTAAGCCAGCCCGACGAGGAGAAATGTAACGTTGGAAGAAGAAGAAATCAAGAAAGAACTAAGGCAACTACTCTCAGACTACGGTGACATTTTCTGCAACTCCCTAAAATACATGGGTAAAACCGACCTCATCGAGAAAAGAAATGTCAAAATTGAGGTAGGAATAATAGTGTACCATTTAATTTACACCCAAATTCCAAATAAAGATGATAAAGTTGAAAAAAGTGTATATTACGAACGGTATTAAAAACTACAACTTTTTTAGATCTACAAACAAACGTTTCTTATATCTAGTTAAAAATAAATGTTTGTGAATAAGCTTTAACAAAACGGTAGTAGAGAAGTCAGAAAGTCCTCCCAACTTTACACCTACCCTGCATATTCTACTTATTTTCGCCGTTTTTTGGACGATGAAGGTATCCCGGCACTTTCATCGTTGTCAATGCTGCTATCCCCGTCAGATTCGTTTACGTTTGTAGGTGCTTCATGGGAAGAACTGTTCGCGTCATCGTCATCAGATTGAGTTGAGTCTTCAGCAACTGCTAAAAAATTTCTTATGGTAATTATTTACAGTGCACTAGTGGGCCTATCCCACAAATTGGAATTGTATATTACATACTCAGGTGGAAAGTGTTTGATTTCTGTCGAGAAATTAGGTAGTTAAAGTGAACTTTATCTCTCTTACAGAAATTAAACTTTTCACCGTGGTTTGTATACTATTTTATTTTCAACCATTTATCAGAATCTTATCAAACTTTTAATAATTCATTCAGTTGAAATATTAATCGCTAATAGTCTCTAACAATAAGGTAGTATAGATACGAGTAGTTATGACTTCAACCATAATAAACGACTGGTAATTTGTTTACAATCTTGACAACGTCATAATTGTGTTATTGTGCCTTTAATATTTTGAGCTGGAACGTTTCTTAGAGTGCTTTTAACATGGAAATTTCTGAAGACACAGATGTTACTTGTCACCACCTGAGCTGCGAGCTGTTGCAGAGGTCGCGGAAAAAAGTCTTAACTGTAAAAAGTAAGCCCAGATATGACAAAACGCATATTGACAATCAACTGGGTGAAAAATGCTCACTTTCCACCCTGGTGGAAAGTCAGAGCAGGTAATTTTCATCTTTCCACCTGGTTTTCACATAAGAAATTACTTTATTTACAGAAATAAAGTTTTTTTAATAACGTGTATCTTCGTCTTCTCTAGTACATACATGGTTAAAAATAAAATTGATTTTTATCAAGTGGTACAGAAAAAAAAATGTCCCGATTAGATTTATAGTGATTACCTATTTCGCGCGCAGTAAGGTAAAATTTACTTTTTCTACAAATATTCAATAATGATGCATTTTGCCCAATTTCCACGAAAAGTTACCCTTTTCCGAGGAGTTCACATTTTCGCGCATGCCAAGGGTAGCGAGCAAAAAAAAATGTCTATTAAGCTATAAGTACAGGGTCTTTCACTGGGGACTGACCAATCCCCCTTTTTGGGCTTTCCGGTATGTAATTAAAAAAACTGAAATAGCCTTTTAATGCAGTTTAAAAAGTTGAATCTAAAAATGACCACAATTTTTTTTTATATTTTTTTGAATTAGGTACTAAAGATATCATTATTTCTTAATATTTTATTTTAGTTCGTTGTAAAATTCTAATGTCTTATATTCTACCCTCATTTATTTATGGCTATGATTCCAGAGTAATAATTAATTAATTTTTTTTATCAAAATACAAGATTCGTCGAAAAACAAATTTCAAAAAATTATTTAATTTTTTTTTGTAAAAATATTTGCACAATTTTTAGCACATTCCGAAAATAGTTAAATATACCGGGTGATCCATTAGAAAAAACACCATTATTGGCTGTAGCTTATTTGAAGGTTAGGAATATTTTGGTACTAATTTTTGGATTCAACTTTTTAAACTACATCAAATGGCTATTTCATTATTTTTTTAATTACATTCAGGGAAGCCCAAAAAGGGGGGTTGGTCAGTCCCCAGTAAAAAATCCTGTACATATTATACCATTTCAAAGAAATTTTAATTGTGTTTGATAATATGTGATAAAAGAGTCCATTTTTTTTAAACTTTGCGGAACTCTGAATCGCCCTTTAGAGTTAGGTACAGGAAAAATGTTATACAGAAATGTTTAAAAAAAAGTAGCGAAACAGAAAATAGATTAATATACAAGGTGTATCATTTAAAATATTAAAGTTAATAGCAGTTTTCGTACAAGCGGCCAGTTTTAGAAGACTAATTCAAAACAGTTTTCCGTTTTTTGAAAAAAATTATGGTTACTAAATATTTAGCAAAAACGAAATTTTGTCGATTTCTTTTATTCCATCCCGCCAATTTATTATTGCTTGTAGAAAAATAACGTTTACATAAAAGTTGTAGATATTTGTCAGGTGAAGAAGATAAGCAAATAACATTATTTCTGTTACCTGTCTTTTTTGACATATGACAAAAACTTTCTTTTTTTTTAATGGAAAGCATATTCGAAAATAACACCTCTAAAAAGATCTTTTTTCAAGCTATAACGATACGAAAAAGTACGTATAGTAGAGTATGTTTTTTTGGCATCCCAGGCTGCCTTTCTTGGTAAGTTTGTTTTTTGAATATACTCTTAACCATCTTAAAAAAATTAACATTTCCTAAAGCTTTCTGCGTGCAAACTTATTCGAGTTTTTAAGTTCACTTACTGTGTTTTTCTTTTTTTCATTTTATTTTATTTTCTATGTTTAACATTTAAAATTGTTCCTATTATATTTTATTTTTAATTTGTGCCTTGTGTGCTGACTTCTTTGTCAATTTTTGCTATCTTGCAATTTCTGATGACGAGGTCAGTCAGCCTCGAAACGTCAATTACAAGTGCTCAAGCAATTTGATCTTTGTTTTATTACGGACTACACCCCAAGAACCCACCCACATTTATAATGATATTTTTTAATTTTTAAAATGTTGCAATTTCATTTCAATCACAAAAATTGGTTATGACGATAGTTATGATATTATGTACTGGTTTATTTTTAATCTTTAAAAATTGCACTGGATTCAAATTATATTGCAGGTGCAATAATTGCAAGTTTGATAGAACCTAATGTAAAATATAATTATGTACTTTTTATTGTCGTTATAAAAGAAGATCTTGATCTTGATTTTGAAAAAAATCATTTTAGAGTAATTTTAGACTATGCTTTGCATTAGAAAAAAAGCAAGTATATGTCAAAAATGAAGTGTCAGAAATAATAAAATAAAGCTTATCTTATTCAGCTCATAAATATCTACAACTTTTATTTGAACTTCATTTTTCTACAAGCAATGATAAACCGGCTAGATGGAATCAAAAAAACCGACAAATTTGGTTTTTGCTAAATATCTAGTGTACCATAAACTTTTTTAAAAAACAAAAAACGGTTTTCAATTGGTCTACTAAAACTACAGTTCTTTCACCATTTAACCGACTTCGTAGCTCTGTTAGTTTCCGAGATCTTTACACTAAACATCGAAAAAAAATCATCCTGTACCTATAGATCAGCAGTTATAACATAAGTAGTCAAATTTCCAAAAAAAATCCATTTCTTCTTTTCCATAAACGGCTAACCCAGGGATCGGCAACCCGCGGCTCAATTTATTATTTTGTTGAAAAAAATCCTGATCCAAAAACTATCAGCAGATTGCAACCCGCGTGATAAAGGAGACAGTCGTATTTTAATAATTGTTGGCGGTATTTGCGCTTCTTTATTAATGTTTTGACTGTATCATACTACTACTATCATTCTTCGGTATGTATCATACTATAGTTTCGTTATTCACTCGTTGTTTCAAGAAGTGGCTAATTTAAAAGGGTATTATTATCAATAAGGTATTTAGAAATATAGAAAGAATATCATATGTTTGTTATTTTTAAAATTATTAAAGAGAAGAACTACTGAAGAAGAGAATTCAAGCAGGATTGGACAGAGTTTTTTGCATATGAACGCTATGCAATACAATGGCCGTCCGACTTGCCTCATTTGTCACGAAAAACTCACACATAATAAAAAATCAAATTTGGAGAGACAATTTACTACGAAACATACTCAATTCGCCGATAAACATCCAATCGGTGATGCACGAAAAAAAGTTGTTCAAGTGCTTCAAAAAAGACAGCAGCAGTCCAGTTCCATGTTAAGTAACTGGACGAAATCTTCAAACCACGTAAATCAGGCAAACTTTGCAGTATCACTAGAAATTGCAAAAAGGGTGAAACCATTCACAGATGGTGAGTTTGTCAAAGACTGTTTCTTACGTACATCTGAAGTACTGTTCCGTGATTTCAAAAACAAAACCGAAATTATCAAGAAAATCAACGATATGCCATTATCTGCTAAAACAGTTCAAGATCGAGTTTGTTTCCATTGCAACTGATGGAGCCAGAAGTATGACATGGGTACATAAGGGAGTAATATTTCAGAAATAAATTAATCACGAAATTCTAATCTTTTACTGCATAATTCATCAAGCGCCCAAATATTTCCGGCCGAAATAATTGAGGTCATGAATTTGGTAATTAAGATTATTAACAGCATGTTGGCAAAAGCACTCTATCATCGCCAGATTAAAGAATTCCTTGAAGAAATAGAGAGCCAGTATTCTGACCTACTTCTTCATAATAAAGTGGCTTTCCCGAGGTAACGTAATGAACCGTTTTGCTTTATGCTTTAATGAAATAAAAACCTTTCTCAATGAAAAAGAAATTAATCATCCCGAATTAGAAGATAATAAATGGCTGTAAAAATTTTACTGTATGGTAGATATCACAATGAAACTAAATGAGCTAAACCTAAAACGGTAAGGAAGAGGAACCCCAGCTTATGTCTCAAAATCAATTACCGTCAAACGGGGTGAAGTCGATAGATCTGGGTGATTTCGATCATACACGTTATTTCTGCCTTTATAAGAGATATGGCAACAACGCTCAGGAAATCAGCTGTTTCCTGTTCACAGGCGTCGAGTTAGTTGTTTAACAAGTGATCTCTCGGTTGTGACAAGTGAATGGGAAAAGTAAGTTGGCTAATAACGATTTTCTAATAACATGCCAGGAGAAGATTGGTTCAATGGTCTCATGAAAAGACATCCTCAGCTTACAATCAAACTAGCGGAGAACACGAAGAGAGTGAGAGCCGCAATAACATATGAGGTTGTTGAGGACTATTTCCGAAACGTGGCTGAAATAATCAAGGATGTTCCAGGGAAAAACATAGTTAATTACGACGAGACAAATTTTGTAGACGATCCAGGGCGTGTCAAAGTCGGGATGAAGAAGGGAAGCAAGCACGCCTACAGAGCACTTGATAGTTCTAAGTGCAGTACAACAGTGATGTTCGCAATAGCTGCTGATGGAACGAGACTCCCGCCATATACAGTTTACAAAGCCAAATATCTTTATGAGGGCTGGAAGGAAGGCGGTTTGTCAGGATCCATGTATAACCGTTCTTCAAAGGGATGGTTTGATTCTGAATTATTTGAGGATTGGTTTAAAACCATAGCATTTCCATATTTCCGCAAATTAGATGGGACTAAAGTGGTTATCGGAGATAATTTGCAAAGTCACATTACCATTAATGTGATTCAAGAATGCGAAAACAACGACATGAAATTTGTCTTACTACCCCCTAATTCAACTCACATGCTGCAACCATTAGACGTCGCTTATTTTCGTCCCCTGAAGGCATCATGGAAGAGAACTCTAGAGGAATGGAAACTGAAGAATAGGGGTGTTTTACCTAAAACTTTGTTCCCTAGGATGTTAAAAACCGCCGTAGATGGGCTAGGGGATCGTGAAAATAACAATATTTTGGCTGGGTTTAAAGCATGCGGCCTGGTTCCCTTTAATCCCGATGCAGTCCTTAAAAAAATAACTAGAAAAGAACCCGATACAAGACAACAGGAACAAACTTCAATGAACGAGACGTTTATAGATTATCTACATCACCTCAAGACTGGCCCTACTGATGTTCCAAAGCGAGGAAAAAGACTGGATATAGCCGCCGGTAAAAGCGTAGGTACAGAAGATTTGACACAAACGAACGGGAAAAGCTGCAACCGACCCAAACGGCGTAAAAAACAAACCAGCGATAGCGAACCAGAAGATGTTGTAGAGACATTGGAAGTAGAGGAAGAAATGGAGGAACAAAATTTCAACAAATACGATTATGAACTTGGGGAGAGTTCAGCTCAGAAAGAAAATATTCCTGATCACTTGGTTAAGTTTGATTCAGGAGACTTTCTAATCGCTAAATATCAAACCAATAAGAGAGACCGATTAGATATCGTAAAAATTATTGATATATCCCAGGTTAAGTCAGAAGCTGAAATAGTGGTAAGTGCATTACGTAAACAGCCGTCCATGAAACAAGAGTTCGTTATTTTTCCAACTATTCCGGATGAGTCCGTGATAAACATGGCGCAGATTGTTCGAAAAATCAATCTGAAATCATTAGTACGAGGGAAACATATTTTCTCCCTAAAGGAGGACGAATTGGCAATACTCCAGTGAGAATTCATTCCTGTAATTATCTATATTTTTTTGTGATTTATGTGATCTATGTTCTGTTTTTAGTTTTATTTTGTATTTATGTGTTTAAGAGGTTTTTTTTTTCAGTTCTTAATGAAGCTACGATGGCTCTAATATAAATAAAACTCGTTTATTTTTCGTTAACATGTGTTTCATTTCGTGGATGTGTGAATTTATTGCCGCTAATGTGTTTCAATAAATGCATACATGTATACTTTTTTGTTTTATGTGATCGACTCCACCCCATACTCATTTAAAGTGAGAAATATGCAATTTTAAAGGGGTGATCGACTTCACCCGGTACCCCTGACTCTATTTTTTGATCGACTTCACCCCGTTTGACGGTACTTCTCTTGGTTGAAGATATGGAGGCCGGTAAATTACTTCATTTTAAAAATTTAAAGCTAAAGCAATATCGCGATGAAACTAGTGCAACTATTGAGACAACTTACTTACAACATAATTTTATGTAAAATGAAGGATGGAATTGCTGAGAGATTCGAGCAATTCAAAATGAATAAAAGTACTCTCGCGTTCATAGTAAACCCTCTCAACACAAATACAAATGAAATTAACATTGAACCATTTGGAATTGATGCAGGATCGCTTCAAAGGCAATTGCTGGATTTGAAAAGCAAAGACTTGTGGAGTAGTAAGTTCACGGATCTCAAAAGCAAGTTGGAAGAATTGGAAGTCCAAAATGCACACTTGTCGCACAGAACAAGTGGAAATCTCTGAAAGAAGTGCCGAGAGTTGAAACACTTATATTCAGAGCGTGGAATAGCTTTCCAGATTGTTACAGTGATGTGAAGAAGTTGGCATTTGGAGTCGTCCTTGGATCGACATATTCGTGCGAACAGGCTTTTTCTTGTATGAATATAATTAAAAGCAAAGTAAGAAGCCAACTAACAAATAAAAATGTAGAGGCTTGCTTGAAACTAATAACTACAACTTATGAACCAGATTTAATCACACTTTAGAATAATATGCAAAGCCAAAATGCTCCCACTGATGTGACTGCCTTTGCCGTATTGGATTAGTTAACTATTTCATTATTCTGGTAAGAAATTTTTCGATTCATTCATTCGTTCCATTTAAAATATTGTTTTTCCATTTAACAAAATTTCGGCGACAAAAAAAAATAATGCAAATTTGCTGGATTTTGAACTACGCTATCAGATCAAAATTAACGGAGTGGGCTATTAAATAATATAAACAAATAAACAAATTTTTATATATAAAAATTATTACCTCTCTTTAAATCTTGTTGAAAAACTTTCAAATCAATCCTGAAGTCTCTGGACGTTCCCTGGCCTAAATACTTCGAAAAGTCGAATTTAGTTTTCTTGCTAAGTTGCATCAGATATCGGCCAAACTGCTCAATTTCGTAAATTACTTTCGGAATCGCCTTAGTTTCTCGAAGAATTTTGTTTTTCAACGATGAACCTTCAGACTTTGATTTTGCTCCTTCAGTTTGCTCATTCTCCTTCTGACCTGCTTCCATATGGTAAACGAAGTCGTAAATCGCAGGTGCCAGTCGCTTACCAACTATTTTTATCAATTTTTCAAACCTGAAAAAATAAATAAAAAAACAGTCTAGTAAATTAACTTAACACTTTTTTAAAATTAACTTACCACACTTTATGAAATGCAGTTTGTGTCGATCTACTTATCAAATATTTTGTAAGCGAAGACAAACATGAATAAAACTGTACCACATTCTTAAAAACACCATCGGAAATAGTTCCAGATGGTAGTGCTAATTTCAGTAAATTTGTCAATATTCGGCTTACAAAACACAATTGACAAGAAACGCCTTTTTCTTTTGCTCTTAACTCTTCCTTGTCTGTAACATGGATTTAAGAAAACTCATTCTGTTATCACCTTATTACAAACAATAACTTACTTGTCTTATTGTTTTCACCAGGATAATTTAGAATATACCAATCCGACTTTAATCTGGATATAACATTCTCAGTGTCATCCAAAACTGTTTTGATAGAAGAACACATTGATAGTATTATAAAATTAGCAGTGCCCGGATTAACAATTTTTAGAGCTTCTTCATTTTCTATAGCGCTGTCCTAAAATTAAGAAAAAATTGCTTATACGAATAACACGACTTCCGTTAAAAGACGACAATTAAATTAATTAAAATACATAGAGCCGTAGAAGCAAATCACAAAAAAATAAAAAGAAATTTAAAACATATTTTGTCTTAACAAAAAATGATTTACGCAAAGGAAATAAAGACAAATCTAATAATAATAACTAGAGTCCGGATTTCTAGAAATTTTGCTTTTTCTAAATAATAAAAGCAACCAAACTTTGACATCTAATGTAAACGATTTACACAAAAACACGTCATTTGACAGATTTTGTTCGTTTTTTGCTTTTTTCTTCTTTTTGTGCTTAATTTAGTTTTTTTGTGCTTATTTGCTGCCATTTTTTGTATGGTTTTATTTTGTATAGTTAATTTACAATTGCAATAGCTATATTATATTTTTATTGAAATATTGAAAGCTTCTGAGAAACAAAAACATACCAATTATCTGTTGCAAAATGAGTAAGTATCAATTTACAAATTTAAACTGAGCAAATAATTTCCAAATGCTCCGGAGTAGTCTAAAAAATTGTAAAAAAACATTTCAAAACACTATAGAAGCTCCAAAATGCCTTGCAAAAGCTTACAAAACAGCCTAGAAGGTTCCAAAAGCTTTTCAACTTATCTATAGAAGCTCTCAAAAGATTTCAAGACAGTCTAAAAGCTTCCGTATGCTTCTAGAGCAGTTTAACAGCTTCGTCTAAAGAGAATCGTCTACAAGGTTAATAATAAATGCGTTAAAAGCAGTCTAGAACCGTCAATGCCCTTTAAACTGTTCAAACACTTTCCGAATGCTTCTAAAGTAGTCTAAAAAGGTTTTAAAACACTACAGAAACTTCAAAATGCTTCTCAAGCAGTTGAAATCCATCCAAAAGCTTTTAAAACAGTCTAAAGGCTTCAACTAGTCTAGAAGCAGTTTAAAAGCTTCCACAAGTTTCTAGAACCCTCCATAAGTTTTCAAAAGCTTTAAAAGCAGTCCAAAACCTTCAATGCTTTTTAAACTCTCCAGAAACCTTCCAAATGCTCCTAAGGTAATCAAAAAAGATTTCAAAATATTACAGAAACTCCCAAATGCTTCTAAAGTAGTCGAAAGTCTTCCAAAAGCTTTTAAAAGTCTAGAAGCTCTCAAAACATTTCAAGACAGTTTAAAAGTTCAGTATGCTTTTAGAACAGTTTTAATGCTTCCAAAAGATTCTAGAACCGTCTTCAAGATTTCAAATGCCGTAAAAGCAATCCAGAACCTTCACGGCTCCTAAAGTAGTCTAAAAAGATTTCAAAACAGTACAGAAACTCCAAAATGTTTCTAAAACAGTCAGAAACCTTTCAAAACAATCTAAAAGCTTCCAAAAGCTTTTAGAACAGCCTAACAGATTCCAAATACTCTTTAACTAGTCTAGAAGCTTCCAAAAATGTTTAGAACCGTCTAAGAATATCCAAATGCCGCTAAAGTATTCCAGAATCTTCAATATGCTCTTTAAACTGTCCAAAAACCTTCCAAATACTCCTCAAGTAGTTTAAAAAGGCTTTAAAACACTACGGGAACTCCATAATGCTTCCAAAGCAGTCGAAAGCCTTCCAAAACGATCTAAAAGATTCCAAATGCTCCTCAACTAGTCTAGAAGCTCCCAAAAGGTATCAAAACAGTCTATAAGTTTCCAAAAAGTTCCAGAACTATCTAAGAATTATTTCCAAATGCCTCTAAAGCATTCCAGACCCTTCAATATGCTCTTTAAACTATCTCTTTAAGTACCAAATGCTTCTTAAGTAGCTCAAAAAAATTCTGAAAGTTTTCAAAACAGTCAAATCTTCCTTGACTCAAAAAAAGTAGAAAATTTACATCTCTGAAAGTTTTGTTCTTTTTTTAAAGGTTTTTTACAGATTTTTATGCTTTTTTGAGAAAAATGGTTTTGCTTTTTTTCACGATTTTTGTGCTTTTTAAGTCGGACTCTAGACATAACATATGATTGTCTAGTCCATTTCCACTGATTCAAAAATAAAAAGTTGACATGATGCATGGGCCAATTTTTGAATTTGGAAGTCGATTTGCAAATGAACACAAAAGTCAAAATTTATGAAAAATGACTTGAAGCACATAAAATTTGATTGTCTCGTCAATTTTTTTAATAAATTGACATAAAAATGTGAAGTTATCAATTAACAAATGCAAAGAAAAGTCAAAACTCATGAAAATTGACTTGACGGTTATGAAAATCGATTATCTAGTCAATTTTCATGATAAATTGACGTAGAAAAACCTCCTGAAAAAGTAAATTAGCGAAAATTGTGGATGGCATTAATTCGGCCGTTATTTAGACGGCCTAACACGCAGTTGGATACAAACGTGACCTACTTAATCTCGTTTTTTAAGTAGTTGTGTGCATTGTTGCCAGATTGCTAGTTAGCACAGTTTGCTGTTTTTGTTCTGATTGAAAACTTGCGATATATACCATATTATTCAACTGTATTCACAGTTAATTCGAATAGTTAATAGCTAATTATTGTGTTAGTTTGTGAACACATAACTAATACATACTATACTTACATCGTCTCTGATAGCACCATATACATCACTAAAACTGTTTGACGCATGCTCCAGAAGGATAAGACCAGATTTGAAACGCACGTGAAGGTCGCACATTAAACTCATAAAACCACTTGCAACTTTTACAGGTATTGAATTATTATAAGCAATTTGTTTCACCCATTCATAGACCTGAAACAACATTATAATTTGTACTTAATAATGCACGTCTACGAATTGCTGTCAAGATAACTAACCTCAATGGATAATACATTATTATCTGGTGGAATAAAAGAGCACAACGTAGAAATATTACTTAATATCGCAGGATGATACTTTTTGACTTCTGGATCAGCAGCAAGTTCATCTTCATTTTTATCGAATAGTCCTTCAAAAACTTCAAGCATCGGTTTAAGATGTGAAACAAGAGATTCACTTTTATTTTTCCCACCTTTAACATAATTATTCAAATCAGTGAGTAATCAGAATATTTGCGGTACTTAAGTAAAGTAGATGTTTTATTTTGTGAATATTTTAATTTTTATTTATACCACCATCAATCCCAAATACATACTAAGAAAATCTTAAAAACGAAAAAGGTTTTAAAAATTCTGCTAACGCCCTGACCGCATTTGCTCTGCATGGAGCGTGAAAACGAATGCGGTCCATATTTAATGTCCCAAAAAAGTCGTAAAAACTGCAACCCTGTAATTTTTAAAAATAAGTGTACCCTACAAAATTGTCGAAAATGGGACACACTGTACTTAAAGGGTAGTCAGCTAGTTACTGGATATCGAAACCTAGCTCATTGTGTTAACAAATTTGGATTGGGAGGGAATAAAGAGTGTGAATGTGCGACGAGTGAAAAAANCCACGGCTCATTAACAANAATGNTTGTNGNATGGTNNNCNTGANNGTTAGNNTGGCNNCTNGATTCTGNTNANCATCANATGGNAGGNANNTNCCAGANCGNCTTNTGAGGNANCCATAGCCTNTGACAAACTTNNCCTTATTNCNANNTGCCNCCGANTNGTNCTACATAGGCACNCCCCATNGNTAGGCTAGNCNTCTCGGAGCATGGANTGGGNCACGAGGGATGAAATGNTGTNGCNNGCTATCGCCNANTANTTAACTTAGCCANCNCGAAGCNAGNNGTNTNCNCNCAAGAAGACGATAGAGNNCNTTATTGGTANCAGANNNCNNCNTTGTTATNTATNNNGNTTNACAACTANGCCGAACTGNAGNTNAAAAANANTCGNCNCCTNTCACNANGTNTACGGNATCATTCTCNCAATNTNNCNTNTCAAGTCNANAGGCTAGCATNCCCTGGGCAAGNCTNTACGTGTATATNACNCCCGGTATCAGANGCNATGAAACTTTGGGTTATTGTAAATAAAGGATCGTTTTATTAAACTGAGGTTGCGTAATGACTCATTTGTATACAGGGTCGTCAAAAAAAAATCATAATTTTGCCACTAAAAAAAATGAAAAATCTCAAGTTTTTTAAATAGAAACCCACATTTTTTATGACGGAATTATTTTGAGCATGAAAAATTACTATACGTTTCAATTTACTTGCCTATACCTAAATCCAACCCATTTCGTTTTATTTGAGAATAAACATTTTTTTATTATGCTGTACGGTTGGGATTATCTGGTGTTCTAGTTGGTCATGCTTTTGACACACGGTGATATTGGAGACTGCAGGGCATGTTAATAACACTAGTTTTGAGTGTTTTGACAACTGCAAATACGCCGTCGCGGTTACGTTATTCTTTAGTATACAGATTACTTAAATCTGTTTATTATTTACGGAGAATGTGATAAAGTTGTGAGTAGAACATGTGAGGTATTTGCCGCTCGTTATCCAGAAAAACCAAAGCCATAACTAAAAGCTGTCAAGCAAATAATTGAAAATTTTAAGAATACGGGACAAAATCAATCCCTAACAATACAAATGTAGAAATTGCAATTTTGGGCTATTTTGTTGCAAATCCAACTTCGTCAATAAGACAAGTTTCCGTAGAATCAGGCATATCCAAAAGTTCAATTCAGAGGATCCTGAAGAAACATAAATTTCACCATTTTTCATTTAAATTAGTAATAAATGAAAAATAACACTTACAAGAGGTTGAGCGGTCACTAGTGTTATTAACATGCTCTGCAGGTCTCCAATATCACCGTGTGTCAAAAGCATGGCCAACTAGAGTACCAGCTAACCCCAACCATGCAGCGTAAAAAAAAAAATGTTTATTTACAACCATATATGTAATGCTGTCATTACTAACGTCATTGAAGGTTAGGAAGTATCATATTGCGCACCTCTACTTCCCGCCCTCACTTCCCGCCCTCACTTCCCGCCCTCATTTCCCGCCCTCTAAAATTGTGATTGTTAATATTTAAAAAAAAAAAAATGATGATTGAATCAAATTTTTTAAATGTCAGATAAAGTCGGATCGATATTCAGTTCGCAAATAATAAATTGAGAAAAATGTCCTGGATTACAACTCGAATTGTATGCATTCTAACGGTTATAATGCCTATAATACATTACAATACTAAAATTAACATGATCTAAACTAAAACAAACTACTTATTGAAATTAATGGTTACATTTGAATTATTATAAGTGTTTATAGAAATATTTAGGCCAGTACCAGCACTGGTGTCTCCAACAGTTGTCTCTTTGGTCGACAAATTAATTTGCTGCTGAATGACTGAGGTTTGTGAACTACTTGCAACAGCTTCAGAAGACATGGCACGTTCAAAGCAGAAGAAAAACATATAGAAAAATGACTGCTTGGTAGTTTTTTGTTAAATGTAATATTCTAGATATGTTCAGAATGAAACAATGATTTGTAAATTTTGATAGAAATATGATGGTTGTAAATAAAATAGTATACAAACCTCGGTAGGAAGTTTCATTCCTGTCTCGAGATCCTAGCTAAACCTCGACGCTTCGCGTCTCGGCTATCTAACTAATCTCTCGACAGTAATGAAACTCTTCCCACCCCGGTGTGTAATATACTATTATTCTCAAATAAAACGAAATGGGTTGGATTTAGGTATAGGCAAGTAAATTGAAACTTATAGTAATTTTTAATGCTCAAAATGATTCCGTCATAAAAAATGTGGGTTTCTATTTAAAAAACTTGAGATTTTTCATTTTTTTTAGTGGCAAGTTTATGATTTTTTTTTTGACGACCCTGTATACAAATGAGTTATTACGCACCCTCAGTTTAATAAAACGATCCTTTATTTACAATAACCCAAAGTTTCATTGCAAAATGAAATACGGTTTTGAAGTACAAAAATATGTTGAGCGTTGCAACTGTCACTTTTTTGGAAAAACATCAAATATTTCGAAAACGGCTAGAGATAGGCATACGGCATTCTACACAAAAGTTGGTCAGAATTTTGTGAGGAATCCAAATATGTAATAATATATAGGGTGTTCTATTTAAAATAAGAAAGTTGTGATCGACTTCCGGTATAAACGGAAGTGCAACCATCTTGAAAATATTTTAGTTAGATTGGTCATGCCCACATCAGTATCCTGCCTAATTTTCAAAACTCTCCTATTTATACTTTTTCCAATATCAATCGATGTCTTTCGTCGTGGGACACCCTGTATTTAATAAGGCTTTTATTAAATAGGCTATGTTACGCATTTCATTGCTAAATGATTTGTTAAATCCATTATTCAAAGAAATGATTTTCGTATTCAGCTGCGACGTTGATGATACTATCATCAACTTTTTTCAAAATTATAATTATATATGTATATTATAATTTATAATTATTTTTCTTGAATAGCATATAAAAGTGCCTCCAGAAGGTGCCATTGATTTTCAAAAATAATAAATAATAAGAGATAAAACAATAAAAAAGAAATTTGACTTCCGGTACTTTTTTTGTAATAAAATATTTTTAAAATTTTCTTGAAAAAATTACTTTATCAATTCTGAGATAGCAGTGCTAATGTTTAAAATTTGTAATATGTACAGGGTGATTGATTCAATTTTGACCACCCCCTTAACTTCAATAATTTTGATTTTAGCAAAAAACGTTAAATACAAAACTAGTAGATATTTAGGTCTACTTTATTCTTAGATAAACAGTTATTATACAGGGTGTCCCAAATTTGAGTAACCAAATTAACCCTTATTCACATAGTCGAGGCAATATTGTTAATATACAATAAGTATAACAGATGCTGCTGCGGAAAAAGTTGAATATTGATACAGACATTTTACATCAATTAGGCCTAGAATTTGACGTAGAATTCAAATATCGGATAAAAAGTTAGTCATTGTATTTAAAAAAACATAAGTTTGGTTTGTTACTCAGATTTGGGACACCCTGTATAATAACTGTTTAGCTAAGCATAATAAAGTAGACCTCAAAAATAATATCTACTAGTTTTGTATTTAATTTTAAAATTTTTTTGCTAAAATCAAAATTATGGAAGTTAAGGGGGTGGTCAAAATTCAACCAATCACCCTGTACAGTGCTGCATTTTCGATGGTTTTACGGGGTACAGAGAAAACGGTAATAAATAGAAAAAAACAAGCATACGTATTCCAATCTCTTTTTCTGAGCTGAGATGACTCGCAAAGAGTGGGTGGCGCAAACTTCTTTTGTTTCAAAGATACGGGGTTTTTTGAAAATTGGTCATTTTTAAACCTCTTGTGTATTTCATTTGCTGTATCTGTAACTTGGGAGGGTGGTGGCACCACAGCACTTAGGCCACAGTAGGCCCATTGTGCGCAAGAGAGGAGGTCATCATCAGCTCGCATCTAAATAGGTGTTTGTTTAATTTACAGTGGCCCGTTAGGATACCCGTTATAAGGCGTAGCCTTTTCCTGGTCATAGACAAATTTCTTCTTGCCGCAGCTTTATCCGGACAGCTTAGAAGAGCCTTGGATAAGTTGCAGCCAATGGTATCGTCCCAGCGCTGTTTAAAAAGCGCTACGGAGCGTTCTTCGATAAGATTTTTGGCTACCGTCATGGTCAAACCCACGAAGGGCTCTGGTCCAGAAGGCTGAAGCCTGGCAGTCCCCTTGGCCAAAGAATCGGCAGCCCTATTACCTTTGTTGTAATTATGCCCTTTAATCCAACTGACTTTCACGGCGTTGCTTGACGACGCCTCAATGAGGGTGCGGTGGCATTGTTGTACTACTTCTGACGTGAGACGTGGTCTGGACAGGGTTAGTACTGTTTGTCTGCAATCCGTGTAGATGTGCACGTTTTTGCCAGTGATGTTTTTATTGGCTATCTGTTCTGCCGCTATAGTTATGCCAATTAGTTCTGTTTGAAGAACCCTTGGCATGGTACCAAGGGCTTGACTAAGGTTCAGTTTGAGGGATTTGGAGTAAATTCCACAGGCTGAGCCCATTTTGGTTTTAGATCCATCAGTGTAGATGTTTATTACACCTGTCATTGAGTTGTTGCCAGTACCTTCCGTGTTGATTATGTAGGGTTTGTTAAAAGCAAATAGTGGCACTGCAGAGTCCACTCTAGCCTCCAATAGTGGAAGCGAGTTTGTCGCCTCTTTCCAGATGCGAGTCCTCTGCAGGCCAACTCCTACACTGGGTTCAATTCCTACAGTGCGGAAGCGAAACATTGTAGTTAAGGCGACCTCCTTGACATATCTGTCGAGGAGCGTCAAACCCAGAATCACTTCCACCGCCCTGGTCGGTGTGGTTTTCATGGCACCCGTTATATTGAGGCATGTCATTCTTTGAACATGGTATAATTTCCGGCTGTTTACTGTCTGGGAGGCTTTATGTCCCCAGACAATAGCCCCATAAGTTAGCATAAGTCTTATGACAGCTTTGTAGGTCCACATGACCACTCTGGGAGAGAATTCCCAGGTCTTACCAATGGTTCGCCTACATTGTTCATACGAGATGTATGCTTTTTGTATTCTCTTAGTGATGTGAGAGTTCCACAATAGTTTGCTATCGAATGTTACTCCAAGGTGCTTGACCTCGGAAGCGAAACTTAACTTAATATTGAATAGTGTGGGTGCTGGCAGCGGTCCCAGTTTCCTCTATCTTGTGAAAAGGAGCATTTCGGTCTTCTTGGGGTTAATGGACAGAGTATATTCAGTGCACCATTTTTCTATGATTCGAAGAGCCGCTTGCATACGTTCGCAGAGCGAGCTCTCGAATTTGCCTGTTTGCGTATGCTATTGTGTAGTGGTTGTGGTTTTCAAGGCGGACAATGAGGCTGTCCAGAACCATGTTCCATAGTAGAGGTGATAACACCCCTCCCTGCGGGCAGCCTCTTGTTACCATGCCTTTTATCTTGACATCCTGTACACTTATCTGTATGGATCTTTTAGAAAGCATCTTGAATATCCACCCGGTTACTATTTCTGGAGTGTTCCTCTCAGCTATCGAGTGGTTCATTTTATTGAAGGTTGTTTTGTCAAATGCCCCTTCGATATCAATAAATATACCAAGGGTGGACTCTTTATTGTCCAGCGACCTTTCCACACGCCCTGTCGCCAGATGAAGGGCTGTGTCCGTTGATCTCCCAGGAGTATAAGCATGTTGATTAGGGTAAAGTGGATGGTTGGATAATACTTCATCCCTAATGTATCTTTCACATAGCCTCTCCATTGTTTTTAGGGAGAAGGATGGAGGCTTATGGGTCGGTATGCTTTGGGTGTGGTATAGTCCATCCTCCCTGGTTTTGGTACTAACACCACTTTGACCTCCCTCCAAGCCTTTGGGATGTATCTTAGAGCCAGGGATGACAACCTGAACAACCTGCCAGGTGCCAGGTGCGGCATCAGTAGTCCAAGCCGTTCAAAAATGACCAATTTTTTCCAGTTTGCGTCAACGTTATCTCAGCTTGGAAAAAGAGATCGGAACACGTATGCTACTTTTTTTCTATCTATTACCGTTTCCTCTGTACACCGTAAAACCATAAAAAATGCAGCACCCTGTCACTGTATATCACAATTCACAAATTGACATAAAAAACAAAAGTAATATAAATCGTACCGTCATATAATTCCACTTTAATAACAACTTGTTGCATAAAGGTCCTTTTTAAAATCCCTAAGACTTCCCAACAAATGGCTTCATTGCCAAGATGGCCGAATCCTACCACTTGTGAACTTCTATTTAGCGAAATTTGAGTGTAAATCGAGTATCCAGAAGAAAATGAGCCCAGGCTAGTTTGGCTTAACGAACCTTTGCCTGATAGGTTCAATGTGCTGATCAACTTTACATATCCATATACAGCAACTAGTCTTGTATCAACTGATCTAAATTAAATGAGAAGACATTTACACTAGGTACAGTTTACGTAAGTGTAGAATATTTGTAACTGATTGAGCAAAAGTAACGATACGAAAAAGGACATTGTAAAATTGCGCTTTCAACAAAAATTTAGCAAACATTGTACATACATCATATGAATCAGTTTCTTTCCTGATTTGTTGTCAGATTAGTTTCAAATAGTATACAGGGTGTTACAAATTTGATACATTAGCTATATCTTAGAAACTATAGTTGATAGAGCTTTAGTTAAATGGAGACAAAGTTGCGCCATTTTATTGCTAAATAATTTGGTAAAAGAAAATTTAAATTTTTTTTATTACTTCCGGAGATATCCGACCAAAGCCGAAAAAGTCAAATTTCTATTTCAATTTTTTACCACTATTGGCGTTTCAAGATAAAAGATACTCCCTCTGGTAATCAGTTTTGAAAACAGTTTCGGGCATTCCAGCTCTAATTTCTCCGTTTGCTTACATTGATTTTGGTTAGGAATTTAGCAAATATGAATTGACAGTGTCATATTATTTATAATGCTAGGTTAGAAACGGGCTGCCCGATTTTAGTTCAACTGGCGCTGCAATCTTAACTTGAAACGCCAATTAGTTATTATTTTGGAAAATCAATGGCACCTTCTGGAGGCACTTTTTTATGCTCTTGAAGAAAACAGCTTTAGTTTTCAGCTCCGACGTTTTGCTTTTTAGATACCATCATCAACTTCAATTTTTCAAATACGGACCCACACCTTTTATTTCGATTTTTAATATCTACAGACCTTTCGAAACCAATGATGTGTCACACTTGTCAAAAAAATCTATCTAGTGTATTACGTACTTGGTAATTTAAGTTTTTTAAATAAATTAAGCAATTGAAATTAATATGTTATCAAAATGAGTAGATCAGTTAGTTTGATATAATTTAATAATTAGGTCCATTAGTCCTTCGAAAAAAAAAAGAAGAGTTTCTTATAGTACCTTAAATTTATTTAAAAAAAATGTTTTTGGTTGATTTTTTATTTTTCAGATACTCACATGTTTGAATTCGAGGTTGTGTTAAAAAGAGCAAAACCTAATTCTTAAATCATATCAAACTAAATTATCTACTCATTATGACAACATATGAATTCCAAATGCATTAGTTTCGGTCATTAGGTCTGTAACTACTAAAAAATGAAATAAAAACGTCACGTACGTATTTGAAAAATTGAAGTTGATGATGGTATCTGAAAAACAAAACGTCGGAGCTGGAAACTAAAACTATTTTCTTGAAGAGCATGAAAAATTGCATCCAGAAGGTGCCATTGATTTTCAATAATATCAATCATAAAGTGGTAAAAAAATAAAACAGAAATTTGACTTGAAATTTTTTTAATTTTTTTTACCAAATTATTTAGCAATAAAATGCGCAACTTTGCCTTCATTTAACTAAAGCTCTAACAACTATACTTTCAGGGATAGCAATGAATGCATCGAATCTGTAACACCCTGTATTATTTTTCATTATACTACTCTGAAATAGTATATGTATTTTCGACGTGTCATTAACGATACCTTTCATTAACAGACGTTGAAATAGTATATTGGGTTCTGGGCACTTTAGGTGCCACCGTATTTTTAGTTCTTTTTTGATGAAATCCATGTCAGATTGTTTATTTAACTTACTTTTACTAAAATAAAGTTGGATGAATCACTTTTTCGCAGGAAAAACTCATATTATTATGTTATTTCTTTCTTATGGCATTGTCCATACTAAAATACACACAGAAATATTCTTTCTGCTCTCACTGATATCAAAATCTGTTTAAGCGTAAGTTATGTCGTGTAAAAAATGAATAACGTCAAAATACTTACCTTGAATATAAACATTTTCTAAAAATTAGAATAAACTGATCTCTAATCGCAGAGGACACTTTTGTTAACGGCGTTAGAGCGTCAACTAATTGAATTGCAACTTGATTTGTAATTTGCATCAAACTCTCAATCATTTCCACAATGCAATTTTGGTTCTCCAACATCAATAATGGTGATGTTTTACTTAGATAGTACAAACAGTCTGAAACACATAGAACTTTATTAGTTTCAAATAACGTTTGACATAAAACGGCAACTATACTGAACCAAATGCAGTTTTAAATACTCTAATTATTATCTGAATAGTTTCGAAAAAAAATCTCAATTTTTCGTTTTTATTATAATTTCTGACATTATTTGAAGAGATATCCCAAAACTAAAACCCGATTTACAATTCCACTTTTTCCCAGCTAGACGATGACGCCTTCAAATTTGTCGTCCAACATTTCGTCACTCGGCCACCATCATCAACTTTTTTTTTCTAATGTGCGACATATTAGATTTATAGGTGAAAAAATAACTTGTTCTATTCTGATTTCCGTGATGTATAACTTTCTATGATTTGATTTTGCTTTGTAATTTAGTAAAAAATTTCAATAAAACCTAATATTTTGTTGACTTCATAAAAAATGTCTCTTGTATGAACACCTACTTGACAGTAGGTACTTGTCAAACAAAATTAGTCGATTTAGGCCCGGTACTTTCACCTCCGAATAAATTTATTCTTAGGATAATTTCTATAGCAATGACGGAATTGACCAATAGCAGCGTCTGATTTCACGGTTTCCATAGATATTATCCTTAGAATAAAGTTATTCTAAACTGAAAGTACTGGGCCTTACAGATATTTCCAATTTAAATAAAATTTTCAAATGAAAAAAACTTATTTACTCACCTCTAACCTAACTTTGCCTTCTGAAAACCATATTGCAGATTTCACAGCAAGACTTATAAAAGCAAAATAAAAAAAATTTTAATCTGTAATTTTGTGTCTTCTGTGAATGCCGGTTCTTGTTATAAGACGTCCCTGTCGTGATCTACTTGGTCTCCATTTTTGATAAACATGCCGTTTTGACATCATTCAACTCTTGGGTTTTGATTAAGTTTTTTCCCCTTTCAAGAATAAAAAAACAAAAATCAAGCAACCTGCCATCTTTGAATCCAACACTGGATTTTGATTAAGTTTTTTCCCCCTTCGAGAATAAAAAACCAAGCAACCTGCCATCTTGAAACCAGAACTGGGTTTTTTGATCAAGGTTTTTTTCCCCTGTGTATAATAAAAAAAACAAACACCACTTTATGTACACCTGGGTTCAGCAAACCTTGTAGAATGACAGCCAGCAGACGGTGAATCTAGTTAAGCCTCTGAAGATGGGTGTCTAAATACACCCGAAACATGTCAGGCAGATAAAAACTTAATAAATATTTTGTGGAGATCTACTCTGTGTTTTGTTTTCACTTAAAAGCAAAATAAGTTTATTTGAAATATTTGAAAAGGCAAGAGCAGCAGAAAATTTATTTGAATTAAAGTTATTGTCCTTTCGATTTCGATCGATGTGTGGATCACTTATTTCGTCGTATGTACAAGTACTGTCAAAATTAAAAAAAATCAAGGTCAACTAAGACAATTGTTCCGACATAGTCTGAACGTTTTAGGAATTCCCAGACTTTTAGTTTTTTACGACATACAATAAACTGCCTTCCATTTACCAGATTTCTTAAACTGCTAAAAACGGGCTTGGTAATCCCGGGAAAATTTCTTTATTTCTCAATATAGGGTACCTAACCAGTAATAAACCTAATTTCGTTTATGACTAAGTACGTGCTGGCTACAAGAACCGCTGAAACAAACGTGGGCGGAAACAACTTTCAGATCAGCACAAATCGAGGATGTCCACAAGGAGGGGTCCTGTCACCCTTAATGTGGAGTCTGGTAGTAGACAAACTTCTCAGAATTCTTACCGGGAACGGAGTAACTTGTCCTGGTTACCGTTGTCTTGGCTATGCTGACGACATAGTCATTATGGCCAAAGGCAAATTTGAAGGAACCCTCTGTGATCTCGTAATCTAGAGACCACCAGAAGATGGTGTTTACCAGTGGGATTGAGATGTAACTCATCAAAACTCAACGACGAAAACTTAGAATGGCGGCAAGAGGTTAAGTATCTAGGACTTACCCTAGACTCAAAACTTATCTGGAACCGCCACGTAGAAAAGATTGCCAGCAAGGCAAGGTCATCACTGATGGTCACATACGGCGCAGTAGTGTGGCACAGAAAAACCGAACTTGCCACAACAAGGAAAACATTAGAAAAGGTGCAGAAACTTACGGGAGCAACGAGATCGACCCTCACGGCAGCACTAGAGGTAATTCTCGACCTCACACCGCTCCACATCATGGTGAGAAGAACTGCTTGGGGAGCACATCTCAGGTTGGATAAGGCCGGATTTAAAATGAGAGCACACAGTGCAAGGGACTCACTGCCTACAGGCAGTGCACACCTCGCCGATCTCCCAACCGACGAAATCATCAGGAAGTTTAGTTTCGAAAAACAATTTCGAACGGAACTGAGCACCACGAGAGATTGGAGCAAAGAATCCATTCAAACATTGTGAAAAAATACCATAATATGGTATACGGACGGATCTAAAACTCCCGAGGGGACTGGAGCAGGCTCGGGAGCAGGAGTCTACGGGCCTCACACCAAATACTCCGAACCCATGGGCCAGTTCCCTAGCATTTTTCAAGCGGAAATTCACGCCATAGAAAGGTGTATTCAGTTTAACCTCGACAGGAAATACCGGAACAAGGAAATTGCGATTCTTTCCGACAGCCAAGCAGCCATCAAAGCGTTGAGCTCATCTAACATCAACTCGATGATGGTTCTGGAGTGCCTAGGAAAGCTCAATGATCTAGGAAGAAACAACAAGGTAACTTTCCTCTGGGTTCCGGGGCACGTCGGAGTAGAGGGTAACGAACAAGCAGATACTCTGGCACGAAAAGGAGCATCAGCGCCACTGATCGGGTCAGAACCATTCTGCAGCATTGGAAAAGCATATGTCCAGAAAATACTTAATAAAGCTGAAGAAGAACTGAGAGCAACGCACTGGCAAAGACTTCCAGGACTGAGGCAGGCCAAGGATCTCCTCGGCAATTTTAACCGAGCAAGATCGAAGACACTGATTAACCTCAGCAAAATTAGTCTCAAGGCATTAACGGGGTTTTTAACGGGTCATTGTCGACTCAGAAAACACCTAAGGAAGCTAGGCTAGACCTAAGAAGAGGACAGTACCTGCAGGTTCTGCGGAGAAGAACCAGAAACACCCCTCCACATCTTGCTGGAGTGTTATGCTGTATGCCACAGAAGATTAAACACACTGGGATTACACCAGCTGGCTGTGGAAGAAATATCTCGAACAGACCCACTCAAGATCCTGAAATTCCTAAAGGAACTAAATCTTGAGGGGCTCCTATGAACAAGGAAACCTTGAGATAGCAGAAGAAGATGGGGTACAATAGATCTAATCAGGTCGAAGTACATCTGTCACCATCTACACCTACCATTACATTACATTACAAGTACGTGCTCGAAATAAGAAATAATGCTATACCCCTGTAATTGTGAGCTTTGTATGACTGGTCCTTTGAAGAGTTCTGAAAAACCCAGGGATGATTCTAACGGTATGAAGGGCCTATAGGCGGGGTAAAAGTTGATAAAAAGGTTGGAAATGGAGCGGACAGTCAGTCTTTTGGAGTGAATCTCACTTACAACTACTAATATCTCTCTCTCTCTCTCTCTCTCTCAATATATCTCCTTTTTATTCTCTATATAAACTACAAACTTATACAAACTTCTACTCAAGAAACACAATAATTCTTTCCAAGTGCAAAATCATACTCTTTCGCTATCATTAAAATTAAAGCATTTATTTATTCTCTCCGCAGTTGTCCTGCACTTAAAGTTAGTTAGTTTATAATATAGTACTAAGTGTTAGATAATTGTTAATAAAATCGGAATGAAAATAGAAATTGAGTGTGATAATCATTTCTCGCACAAAAAAACTGGTCCTTCGAAAAATCAAAAGTCCCAACAACTAAAATTATAAGTTGAAGGGCGCCAACAACCTATAGTCAGTTTGACACTAAGATCCTTGGTACGACGGAGAGAAGAACGCTGTTCGTCATAACAATATTACTTTTTATTGAAATTTGTGACTTACAAAGAAAAAAATATAGAAAATTATAAATCACTGAAATCAAAATAAAACGGGTTTATTTTTAATCTAAAAATCTAATATGTCGCCCACAAGAGAAAATAAGGGTGATGATGGTTTCCGATAACAAAACGTCGGACGACAAATTTGAACATTATACATATTTAGATTTTCATCGTATAGCTGGAAAAAGTGGCTATGTAAATGTGCTTTTAGATTTGGGATATCTCTTCAAGTAGATAATGTTAGAAATTAATAATAACCAAAAATTTAAATTCAAGATTTTTTCGAATATCTTCGGATAATTATAGTTTGTAAACGGTTTAGCTACTGCGCAAACTTTGCCCCATTATAAACTTTTTCGTAACTCTTTAGTTTTTAAGAGATTTCAATGGTGAGGGCCAAATTTGAGTTACTCTGTAGGTAATTAATTTAAATCATGAAACTCTTCAAAGTTTTGAATTGACAATAATTTATGCTTTCATGTTCTATCAAACCATATTATAGTATTATTTACCTATGTATTGGGTGGAACTAGTCCTCGTCAAAATATGATTACAAAACGTCCTCAGTAAAACGGGAGTGATGCAGGTTTTTCTTTTAATAAGTTTCAGCATTATTACAGTTCCTAATGTCCATTGTTTCTCGGCGATAATGTCTCTTCCCAAGCCGGAGCCTACGCTTAAAAGATTAAATCCAAAATTTGAAAATGCTTCTAGGAGAAAGTCCCGTTTCCTGAAAAACCAAACGACCTGTCAGAAAGTTAGCTCACTAGATTCATCAGAAACAATAGTTAGAAAACTTAGCTTATCGTTAAGGCTATACGCTCGAAAAATAGTCGCCAAACGAGATTTGTTAGTTTTTGGTATACGTAAAGAAAGTATCATATAATAGTTATTTACATTACTAGTGTGGTATGAGCATTTTTATAGTAAGAGTGGGAAACATTGCGATGACGAGATCGAAGATCGGTAAAGCACCCTAAGAGTACAATAAAACAATCATTATCGCACTAGAGACTGTAAAATCCCTCATTACGTAACTCAAAGTTAGAATTAAAAAATGATAATTCTGATAATCTGTGTTAATCGTAGATACAATATTGTACAATACTCGTGTGGTATGGCAAATTAATGGACGATCGTGTGATCACAACTCGATATCGTCGTCGCAATGCTTCCCAATCGTGACTATAAAAAGCTCATACCACACTAGTAATGTAAATAACTATTACATCTACTTTTAAGGGCAACTACGTGGTCACTCTTTAAATTTAGGTCTATCTCCGACTGTATCACAGTCGGAGATATCACAGTTACCGTAAAACTACCAGTCCATCTGTTGTTTTACGCTTTATGTGCAGGGCAATAGGGTGACTACAAGGTAGCTATTTTAACCTAAAGAAGAGTCACGTATCTGCAAGGATACCATTTTAATCGTCAAAAAGTCGTAAGTTTCAAGTGTACTTCAAGATTCCATTCAACGATTAAAAATAGTCACGTGACCTTTATAAATAAATTTGATAAACGAAAACGATCACGTGATCATTTTTAGGCCGACTTTTAATCGTTTAATAATAACCTTTAGGTTAGGTTAGGTTAGGTTATTTAGGTTTCCTGTTCGATCGCCTCTGCCGTGGATGGTGGATTAAATCTAAACTTATATTTTTTCTCCCCATAGGGTCTAACCCAGCCCTTAAAAATTGGTCTAGTTTAAGTTTTTTGTCTTTCAATTAAATATGTAGTGTCAGTTTTTTTCTCCATAATCAGCTTTGTTCCTCCCTTTAAATTCACAAAATCTTTATAACATGGGTCTCACTGTCTCCCCCTTTCTAAAAAGACAGCCGGCGCCGCATTGATTGTCGAGTCCCTGCTCCTGAAGTAGAGCAGGCCCTTACCATTTGAAGGTCGAAATAAAGTATTGTGGAGACGACTGCATGTCATTCCCTTCCTTTTGTACTTGTACAACTACACTGAAAGAATATGACTACTACTTCTTTTTGAAAACCTTTAGGTTGCTATTTCGACATTGAAAACAGTCAAGTTAATCTTCAGAAATACCTTTCAGACCTTTAAAGCAACATTTTACCTTTAATATGATCAAAAAATGTAAAAAGTATAAATAAACATGGAAGAGGTTAACGCGAATGTAATGAATAACAGGAATGAATGGCCGAATTTACCCAAAAACACTTTCCTGTCAGTATAAATAAAGTATGGTGCAAGAATACTATTTTAGCCGTAATAACGGATGTAGTTGAAAACAATCACGTGATCTTCAGAAATTCCTTTCAATCGTAAAAATTATCACGTGACCTTCAGAACAGCATTTTAACTTTAAATATGATCACGTGACTGCTAAGATTCTATTTTAAGCGTAAGAAGAGTCAAGTGACCATTCGATGCTTGAAAATAGTGAAGTGACCATTATAGGTAAATTTGATAGTTGAAAACAATCACGTGACCTTCAGAAATTTCTTTCAATCGTAAATATGGCCACCAAAATACGCATGAGTGTATAGCCTTACCGAATAGTTTATAGAGGTTGTCCTTAGAATGTGAGAAAAAATGCTACCACCATGTTTTTGAGACTTAAGTATGACTATCTAACCCAACAACTTACCTTGATCCAAAAGTGGATAATGTCAGAGATACAGAGTGTCAAAGTCGTTTTAGTTTTTCGTAATTATTTTTTTTATAAATAGCGTATTGCATCAAAATTTCCGACATTATCCACTTTTGGACTTTTGGAGTTAGTTGGGTTAGATCGTCATATTTAACCCTCAAGAACACTGTGGTAGCATTTTTTTCGGTAATCTTAGGAACACTCTGTCAAATTATAGCTTACTGAAGCTCCATAATTTGTGTAAACAACTTCTCAGGTTCGGTTGAGGCGGATTGAATTTCACGATACCAACAGGAGGAACTTCTTTTGTTTTGTTCGACGTAAAATCTCACAATGGCATGACGTACAATGTCGAACGCGGATTCTTCGTACTGCGCAGCAGTAGATATTGCAAACAACACCAAAAGTTGGAAAGGATGTAGTATAAAGTCTGGTGATTTTTCCGCATTTTTTAGCGACGTTATGTGATCTTTTATACAACTGTGACCCAATGCAGCGGCCGATTGTATGTGAAATAATACCATACTTTCAGCGTCGAGAGCTTCGTGATCTTCGGCGTTCTCTAAAAATGTAAGAAATTGTTCCAATCAATTAATTTATAAAAGCAATACAGAGAAACAGAGTAATAAAATAATGCCCGATACTCCGACTGTTGTTAAATTACTTTTTGAGCAGTTGCCCACCTTAAATGTAAATAATATAATTTCCCCATAAACGCTTTAAAATAGTTATAGATATCATAGATAGATATCATTTTGTTCTTGGATTTTTAAAACATTTTTAAAATAGGTCTCAAGCAAAATTCAAGTAATGAACCTATAACATTTAATGAATTTAAGTGAAAGCAAAATATATTAAATAAGTTGTTATCTGCCTAACATGTTTCGGGTGTATTCAGACACCCATCTTCAGAGGCTGAAAGTTGTACAGTATGTTAGTTAATTACTTACAAAACTAAGGACATGGAAGCCTACCTTAACTATATCACTAGTCTGCTGGCTGTCATTCTACAATGGGGGACAGCTGAACCCAGATGTACTTAAGGTGGTGGTTGGTTTTTTTTATTCTACACAGGGAAAAAAAACTTAATCAAAACCCAATGTTGATTTCAAAGAGAAGAAGAAGCCGGTTGCTTGGTTTTTTATTGTTGAAGGGGGAAAAAACTTAATCAAAACCCAAGGAAGTTGAATGATGTCAAAACTGCATGTTTATCTGTAATAAAAGAACATGAGTAGAAGTAGGATGTTCTGAAAGGGTATATATAATGGGGGGTGGCAGATAAGTCAAAAAGATAAGTCAAAAGGGTAAAACTGCATATCTTACCTAAAGGAGACCAAGTAGACACGAAAGGGACGTCACACAACAAAAACCGCGGTGGACATTCACAAGTTAGACACTGAACAGGTTAAAATTTAAAAAAGGGGGGAGAATTTT
Source organism: Ips nitidus (assembly GCA_018691245.2). Taxonomy (NCBI): domain Eukaryota; kingdom Metazoa; phylum Arthropoda; class Insecta; order Coleoptera; family Curculionidae; genus Ips; species Ips nitidus. The sequence continues at coordinate 12,856,386 of CM042789.1, read as the reverse complement.
TCCTTTTTTTTTCTTTCACTATGGTAGTGTGACCGTGTGGGGCTTCATGGCTTGGGTGCAGCCGGACATGAAGTGGACAAAATGGTTCCTACCACCACAGGAAACGGAAGTCTGAGGGGCAGCATCATATTTCCAAATCCGAAAAAACCAAAAAACCAAATCCCCCAAAAAGCGAAAAAAGGTCAAAAGATCGAAAGCTGGACATGACAGACAGCTGACAGGTGACGACAATACATGTACTGAAGGCGAACTCTCTAACGAATAGCAAGGAAATTTCTTTGCTGTCATAGAAAACCCTTCTCTATTGTAATATATGGTACTCTCTACGTTTCGATTGGCGAAGATCGGCACTCAACGTAGCTATTCGGGTTGTGCAAAATAGAAAAACCAAATGAGGTCTTGCTATGATTTTATCTCTCTTGGGGCTATGAAATTTTGTATTTGTCAATCTTCTTCTCTTTTCCGTCGTCTTCTAAAATTCAAATGTTTTGTTTTTTAACCTTTATGCCCGTCAGTGTCAACATTGTGTCAATAAGGTTGGGTTGGGGACCAATTGATTGTGTTTGCACCCCCCTTTCTTTGTTTTTGAGTTTTTAGTTAAAGTGTTAATGCATCTATTAGTTGTTATTTTTGAGGTGTAAGCTGTTCATGATGGAATGGTTGTGTTATGGCTATATGGGTTCCATCAACACATCCTAAAGTCCCATCCTACTTCCTTCACAAAATGCATAACAATTGGTAGCATGTTTACAAGGAACTGAGAAATATTAATGGTCTAACAAGAAAATAAGAAACTGAAGCAACAGAACTACAATAAATAAAACCACCAACAAAAATGGCAACAAAACGGATTATTTTAGAATGTAAACTTTGAAATATATGATTAATTACTGAAAAAGAAAGTAAAAAATGTAGAAATATTCAAATTATTGTCATTGATACTTGTCATTAACCCTGAATACGACGAAACAAGTAAAAGCCCTAGATTTATTACTAGAAATTAGTCACTGTTTTTAGGACCGATAGGTTCCCGTTTTCTGTTGACGGTGTCAGCCGAATGTGATAGAAAATAGCTTAGAGAGTACCAACAGTTAATAGAAAGAAATTTTCTTTCTTGTCTATTTCTATGCGTTTTCTATTTCCTACATCGTTACTGAGTTCGCCTTCTGTTCTCGCGGACTGAGTTTACCCGTGCGTCATCCCCCTGTGATTTAGAAGTAGACATGCATTATTGACTTCATCCTTGTCTATTGTTCACTTTCCGAAAGGGTAAATATCTAAGTGAATGTCTTACAAAAAAAACATTTACTGATTAGCGCTTCTATTTCAGTCATTGTCAGTTTGACAACCATCGAAATTTATTTGATTTGTTTACTATTAATTCTTTTCCGTTTCTTTGTGTTGTTAATCATTTATAAAGTTTTCTATTTACCACACACCACAGTTCTTTTAAGAGCTATTGTTTCTACGCTTTTAACATTCTGTAAGTTACTTTCATAATATTATTATTAATATTTTTATTTTTTTATGTCGGCTGTCACGATCTAACCAAAAATTGGCACAACACCTGTTTGAAAAAAAGTGGGAGTGTCTATTACGGTTTTTATTTAGCCATTTGGTTTTTCCTAAATTCGGAATTACTTACTATTACAGTATTTTTTTAGAAAATGCCTGGAAAAATTCTCCACAGACAAGCCCAGCAGTTAATTCTTAACCTTTGAGAATTTTTTGAATTGGAAAAAACAATGGAGGACTTTTAGAAGCTTTATCATCTGTTCAGGAAGAAAATAAGAAATTTTAAAACCTTACATATTCTTACTGATTTATTTTTTTTTTTGATACTAGAAGGTTGTAGCTGCTTTGAAAATTTCCCGCAAAACTGTTTATTTCGATTCGGAAAAACAAGCAAGTAATCTTATGATTTTTTCACCTAGAAAACGTAAATCGAGATGTTATCGACGGGCCAAGACCACTGATTTATCTGAAAGCATTAAAATGGATGTTCGAAATACATTATATGATATGTACAACGATAGTATGTTAATAATAGTAAAATATATCTACTTTTGTAAGAAACATCTATTAACATTTCATTGTTTCCAAAGACTGAGATTTTTGGGTTGCATTATAGATTTTTTCATAAAAAATTTCTTGAAACATATTAATAATACAGTCATAGAAAAATAAAATAAGCCTCTAAAATGTTTTCCAGCAAGTTTAAAATAAAATAAGTGGATTGCAACCTGAAAATGAGATATGAGATACTACAGCATCACTCAGAATGTCTTATTGAATTTTTAATTTGTTGTATTTATTTTAGAGAAACATCTAACCATCCAGAACCTAAATCAAGAGCTTAAAGTTAAAAAAATACTACATATTACATATCTATATATTATACATCTCTCAAATTTTTCAGAGACTTCTCATAAATAATAGCTATTTATGTAACCAGTTAAGAAAAGTTCCGATTTTTGTGTAACGAATGAATGTTTGTAGGGCGAGCGCAGCGAGGTCCTACAATTTGAATGAGTTACACAATAAGACATTTTCGAAACGTGTTGCATACATAATTTTTTTCTAATTTTGACCAAAAAAGCGGTAAAAACCATGTTTTAAAGTGATTTACACAAATATTCACTTTCATAGCACCTTGTATAAACAGTGACAACGAAATGTTATGATGGGATGTCGCCCATATGTTTCTACTAAAAAAATGTTATTTCTTTCAAGATATTTTTTGATTTGCTTTGGTATAAGGTTGTTTTTAGTGCCATTTTGCAGCCAAAGATCTCTACTTTCTGACTGACAATACATGCAAAATTTTAAACGTGACGAAGCTTTAGACACGCCCTTTTCTATAATATGAACGCAACAGGTTTGTTGACGAAAACTTGATTTGATTCATATGATTATAAATGACGTAGCTTTCGTGACGCACGGGTAAACTCACTCCGCGAGAACAGTATAGTTGGTCTACTCCATCAAAACAATACAGCGTAAACAAATCAACCAAAGTTAAATTAAATTAAAAACTAAAAACTAATTATCCGACAGCTAAATTATAGGGTTGTACAAATAATGACATGGCTAGTTAACGAATGAAAATTAAAATTAAACCCTAAGCAACCTTCAAACTGGAGACACAAAAGTACAGATTTAAACAGAGTTCTTTGGGTCCCAGGCAAACGTAAGTATTTAAGCAGTGGGAGTTAAGAGGGGGTTGAAATCTAGCACAGGGAGACCAGAGGAGTGTCTTGGGGAACTAGAAATTGAGGGATCTGAAGAAAGGGGTGGATTTAATGAATTAGAATTGTAATGCTTTTGAGCATGATTTTTTTACTTTTATATAGCTTCATAGACTGGTGTCTGACAGCTTGCAGCATTTGAACATATCGAGATGTAATAAAAAAAGTTATTTTTTTTGTTGTTAAATTATTTAGCAATAAATTGCGGAACTTTGCCTCCATTTTACTTAGCTCTATCAACTATAGTTTTTGAGAAAGTAATGCTAATATGCATAAAATTTGAACACACCTTGTATAACCGATTTCCATAAAAAATATACTTTTTGAATTTTCCAAAAATTTGAAAATAGAAAAACGGCTAAATTACCAAACATATTAAAAATTGCAAACCAATATCAGATAACCCACATATAATTTTGATGATTTAGAAATTCCAGATTACTAATAAAAAACATTTTAAATTGCACATTAATTACAATAAAAATTACAAAGGATCAATTTCCGTATAAAACACTCTTTGAAAAATATGAAATGTTTTGAAAATGGAAAAGCATTAAAAACAGAGCAAAAAATGAGAAATTAAAAATTGACTCTAGAAACACCTAAAAATCAATTAACAAAAAAAAAACACTTTTTTGTGAAAATTTTTGAAGTTAGGAAAACAGAGTGAAAATGGCAATGATTCTAAAAATTCCAGAAAATCGATTTCAAAATAAAACAGGGTAAGAATAACAAACTAAAAATTGCAAATCAATGTCAGATAACTTTAATAATTGCATAAAATTGACTTCAATTAAAAAAAAATTAAAAATAGAAAAACTGGATAAAAGCTACAACTATGAAATCAATTTTAGATTTCACTAAATTAATATAAATAATGAATCCATAAAAAAACACTGAAAATTTTGAACATTTTTCAAAATTAACAGGCCAAAAATGACAAATTAAAAATTGCAAATTATTCTTCCATTACTCTAAAAGTTAAAAAGAATCAATTTCCATAAAAAAGGTCATTGGATTTTTAAAAAAAAATTGAAAATAAAAAGCAGCGCCAAAATGACATATGACACGTAAATCAATTTGATGAGGATGACTTTCAAAATTCTAGAGAATCAATTCCCACAAAAAAAAAAACTTTAAATTTTTAAATATGGAAAGTGAAAAAGCTTACCTATGAGGTCCAGATCTGGAGAGGATTCGGAACTGCTATCTTTCCAGAAATTTTTACAGTTGTATATTCGCAATCCGAAATAACGCTGCAGTTTTGCAAATATAACTCGGCCATTTTGGTGTCGACATAACGTGAGAAGTTGGTATACAAACGACGGTATTTCTTGTGGAATTAACTTTTCCATGTAACTTGTAAGTTTGACTACGACCCTCAAATGCTCATCCTTTGTTAACGACATATCACTAAAGAAAAAAATTATATTCATTTGTAATAGAAAATAAAAATATAATATGAAGAGTACTGGGAAAAATAGATCAGAGTCACAAATAACATTTTTGTGGGAATAGGAATAACAAAGTTTACAGACTCAGATCAATTACACACACGGCAACTATTTCTAGCTATTACATTGTAACTAACTATTTCGTCATACGTTATTTAGTTTGACAGGTATTTATCATACCTAGTAAATTAGGAGCAAAAAAACATTCTTCAACTCATACTTATCATTGAAAACCGATCAGAGTCATAGCCTTTGATCGTTTTTAATTTCTTACAAAATCACCCTAAATACAAAAATAAAAACTCCTATTACTCCAAATACACTACTCCCTTTGAAGTTGAAGTTATAACTACTCGTACCTATACTACCTTATTGTACAAGACCATTAGCGATCAATATTTCAACTGAGTGATTTATTAAAAGTTTGATAAGATTCTGATAAATGGTTGAAAATAAAATAGTATACAAACCACAATGGAAAGTTTAATTTTTGTCTCGAGATAAAATTCTAATACTAAATGCCTAATTTCTCGACAGAAATCAAACACTTTTCACCTGAGAATGTAATACCAGGTGTCCAGGAAAACCCTGGACATAGGAGATTAACATGGGAAAACGGTTTTGATTTTTTTGCGCCTGTACGGTGTTTTTCATTTAATGGAAAAACACTTTAGATAAAAGTTGTAGAGCACATTTTCGGCTATCAACTTGTAATTTTTTCAATACCGTAGATTTGACCATTAAGACGCAAAACGAGTCTAAAATGCGGAAATTTTAAATCTCGCGCCAAGCGGTTATTAAGAAAAATGTCCGGCCTTGCTACCGACCTTTCAAAATCATCTCTTTAAAGATAACTGATTTACTGGGGAGTACCTCAAAAGTGATATTTTTCAATTTTCAAGTAGCGCACTGTCGCAAAAACTGCTTTCTGCTGCAAATCTTTTAAAATAAGCAAAGTAGCGACCCTAGAAAAGTATCTAATCGAAATGGGACACCCTGTAGATTGTTTGTTATTTATTTTTTTCTAAATACGTCTTAATCGAGTTTATTTGCATTTTTTAGATTTAGCTGTATTAGATATAATGTAATGGAAACCTCGCCATTTCAAACATCAATAGATGCATAAGTTGTAACTCACCTAAACATTGCTGCAAGTTGTGTTGTCTTCTCCGGACACCAGTCCATTAAACAAAGGGTCGTTATAAATGTGGTCTTAAATTCATGACCTGGATAATCCAACTCACTAAATACAACCATGTCTTTCTCAGACAAAATCCTTATGGTATCAGGAAGCAAATCTTTCCAACTGCAGCTAGAAAGAAAAATATAATACAAGCCAGTTAATTGACCAGAAAAAATTACTGGTCAACGGACTGAAAATGATTTGACCGGTATTGTCCACCCTAAATTTCTGATAAAGTGTATATTTCCATACAATGTGGATTTTCTCGAAAAGTATTTCCAATAATTGAAAACGGCCCTAACATGTTTTTTTAACTTGTCATGGGTTATACCCATTCACTCATTCAGTAAAAAAAAAATCCCAACAAGTTTTCCTAGATTCTTGTAGAAAATAAACTTTCTTAAAAATGCAGTCATTTTATAAATCATCATATGCTAGCTTGAGATGTGGATGTAGCCTAACTGTAAACTAACACGAAAAAAATGAATACATACCTGTTCTTTACATTTTGCTTAGACTGGATACTGTTAAGACAGAAGTTACAAATATCCACCAGATGTTCGGTTCTTAGTTTAACTAGATCCATGCACAGTCTTTGAATTAACTTGGAACATGAATCAGATGAAACGGTATGTTGATTATCCAGTTCTGCTAACGTCGTTAACACTACTTTTATTCTCTTTTGATGACAGTTTGTAGTGTCCTGAAAAGCTTTCAGCAAAGAGTCCCATAGTTTTGGAAAAGCTGAATTAGGTAAAGTCCTCTTTATTACATTTTCCAGCTGAAACCAGATAAAAATAAAACAATATTAGAAGTAAAACTGATACCAAATTGAGGAGTTGCACAGTGGAGCCATTTGTTAAAAACGTGGCAGAAAATCCGATTTAAAAAATGTCTATAATACTTTTCCTGACTATACAATGTTGAATTAATGCATTTATCATAATACTAGAAATGGCCTTTATAGCCAGTAGTAGTGCAACTATTGCCTACATTGTATACTATTTTCTGTTCAATTTTTATGCACTGTTACGTTTAAACCTGGCAAACTATTTCAACTCAGTTTAAAACAATGCCTGCACGCCTGCTAAAAATACAAACCCAATTTTTATCACATATTTTTATTGACAACCTTGTAAACATGAGTAGGTACGTTTACACTCATTACAATAATACGAGAAGGATAGTCTTGACCGACTAGTTGGCGAGAAAAGGTGGAGTTCTTAGGGTATCGGTCCTGAGGAGGGCTCGAATAAAAGATTAAACTTTGAAGCTACCGAGCTTTTGGAATTTATTTGATTCCTTCATCAGGGCTGACAGAATACAGTCCAAATAAGTTACAAAAAAAAGTTGTTGTAAATAAAGAATGATCGAACTTATAAAGGTTTACTTACTGCTACGTGTTTATAGTTATGAACATATGGTCCCAACGTAACATTAGTATTGTGAGGTTTGCATCGAAACACCCAGATAGCGTTTAAAATTCTTTAAACCTAATAATAATAAAAAAATCAATAAAAATTTTAGAATCTTTTAAACCTAATAAGAATTCAAAATTTAAAATATGAATCAAAAATAAACTAATAATCTAAATAAGAATATTCGTATACATATATATGTACAAAATGTTATGCAAGAATTGTTGGCTTGGGTTTTCTTTATTAAGGCTTAACCTCCCGGTAACTTTACCATTCCCTTTAACTAAATGTTGGCAAATCTGAACCTTATGGGCCTTTTTTTTGGCGCACCTTGTATATGTCTGGATTGGATCATAAAACGGGCAAGAAAAAGTTATTGTTGACCTATTTCAGTGATTTGAAAAAACGAGTCAATTAACCAAAAAAAATTCAAAGTTACAAATCTAGCACTATTGTTGCCTTAATAAGATAAATTGGCCATATCCATATTAAACTATTTTTAAGGAACAAATTAAAAACTGTTCATAAGCCACATGTAACATGTTCAATTCAATTAACATAGCCAAATTTCATTTGGAATGTTGATATTTATTTTAGATATGAAGTAGCACTTGTTTGAAAGGCATTGAACAGAAGAAACAGAATTAAATGACGTGAAAATATACAGAGTAATTCAAACTTGACGTTCACCATTGGGATTTTGGAAACTATAAGAGATACGAAAAAGTTTAAATTGGGACAAAGTTGGGCAATTTAAAGCTCGACCAAATGCAGTTTTAAAAATTTCGTTATCCGAAAAAAAAACTGAAAATTAGATGTTTTGTTTTTATTTATTTCTAACCCGATTTGAAGAGATACCCCAAAAGTAAAACCATCTTTTCATTGCCACTTTTTATCAGCTATTCGATGATGTATTCATATTTGCTGCCCGACGTTTCGTTTTTTGGCAGTCATCAACTTTCTTTTTTCTTATGGGCGCCATATTGGATTATTTGCCCACCAAATAGTACGTTTTATTCTGATTTTAGTGATGTATAATAACTTATGAATTGCTTCATAAATGACAAAATAATTCAATAAAAACTAATTTTACTTTAGTTGGCTTTGAGTTAATGAGACGTTTTATGAAATGTTATTATTGGACAGTACTTGTCAAACACGATAATTCGGACGATTATTAGAGCAAGTCAAGCATAATCTAGAAAAGAAACCGCCGCACAAAATGTTATTATTACAAAAGCATTGCTGACTATTTAGGTTAATCAGAAGAAGAGATTTGTTAGCATTATCTCTAACTTAAACTGCTCATTTATGTTTCCAAGAGAAAGATCATTTTAGGAATTTTTTGCCAAATTTCATATTTTTATGTCTATTTACTTATATATTTTTATGTTAAGTGCAAGTTTAAATAATTTAATATTGGATTTTGAAAAACATCAAATCGAGCCATGTTTTGGTTAAGTTTTAACTAAATAAAGTTATGTGGGGCTGTTGGCTTCCTCTCATATCACTGACAGTATCAAATTTGTGATGAAGCTTAAAATAATATTGCCTCGTTTTTCCTCATTGTGACTAAGTATGTTCAGGCCAATTACATGTGACAAGTACTACCAAGTAATCTTCATAAAATGTCCTTAATTTCACGAAAAGGCACATTAAAAATGTGTACATTAAATTTAGACAGATAAATTAAATTTAGACACAACTTAAATTGCAAAATACATGTCACATGACTTGAGTGTTCTGTCAAAATTACTCATGTGACCTTTATTTAAATTTTAAAATTTTGGTATATTAAATGTAGACTATATTGTACAGTTGTAAAAGCTGAAGTTGTAAGAGACACATGATTTTGATTATGCAATTTTAGAGGATTGCAACACTGTTGTCCAGTTGACACCTGTCAAAAACAGTAACGTGATCTTAAAAATATAGTTTAAACGTTGAAAAATTGGTAAATTATTGTAATAATTTGTAATGAATATTGTTTCAACTCAATAAAATGTAACAAAGATTTTACCATAATAATTATATGTGCTTATGCTGTTCTGTTTAATTTTCAGTCATTTTGTTGTTTTGATACACAGTATCGTCTACTGCAAAGTATTCCTTAAAATATCGCAAATTTTTCTTGAAAGAGGCTTTACCTTGGGCTTTACTTTGCTCAAAATTCTAATAAAAATACCACAAGACATTTTGAAATATTCAGATAATGCCTCAAAATACTCTTAAATACCTTAAAAAACCTCAAAATGCTTCATAATACTGGCAAAGTGACTCATAATACCTCGAGTGTGTACACTAAAATACTTCAGTATCTACCACTTGGTTGATGATGACTTCCAAAAAACGAAACTTTGTCGCAAATTTGAATCCATCATCGAATAGCTGGGAAAAAGTGGCTTTTAGTTTTGGGATATCTCTTCAAATAAGGTTAGAAATAAATTTAAAAAAAAATCAAATTTCCAATTTTTTTTCCAATTTAAAGTTTCTCGTATCTCTTATAGTTTCTGAAATCCCAATGGTGAGGGTCAAATTTGAATTACCCTGTATAGGTGTAAAAATATCCAAATGTAACTTACTGTCATATGTCAGAAACTAAACAATACACAAAAACTGACAGCAACTGGCTACACCATTGGATTCTAGGTGAAAACTTGTATTGAAAACCATTTTTCGTTTTTTGATAACTTTAATAGCACATGAAATTAAATAGGTACAGGAGGTTCAAAAATTAACAATTTAGTTTGTGACAGCTCAAAAAAAGAGATTGGAACACATATGCTACTTTTTTCTATCTAGGTCTGCGGGTATGGAGTAAAACCATTAAAAAAGCACCACCCTGCCCATAATAAAAATATTCTTCCAATAGGCCTATATTCATCGCAAAATCAAATGTATTTTAAACGAGGTTAGTCACAATATATAGTTTAGTCCTCGGTTTTGTCACAATCTTCAGTGCCAAATAACCTGAATAACCCTGTATTGAAAGTAGTTTTTGGAATGTGGTCTAAACTACCAAATGAGGCCTTTGATGCTTTAAGTACCAATAGGCTAACAACTGAGTAAACTAAGTAAAAGCAGTGGAGTGGCTACTCAACTTACCTCTTCTTCACTGCAGTCAAAAATCAATTCCTTTAGTTCCGATATGTGTTTGTGAGTTCCATAATTAATAATTTTCTTTTCTAAATCTTCTACCTGCAATCCTGACATGATTTCAACAATCCTTAGCAGTCTGAGTGAGGGTGGAATGTTTCAAATTATTTTTTTAGGAAGGATACAAAGTGGTACAGCTACATAATACTGTGTTATTACCAACATTTAGACTTGATATTCACAAGCAAGTTTGTTCTCTTGATAAACGAACACTAAAAACTAAAAACTAACAAACCAACCAGTAAAATAAAAGGGATTTTGATATTTTGAATTGAACTGAATTTGAATTTCCAATCAAAAATCATAACAAAATATTTGAGGTTATGGTATACATTGTGGAATCACTTCACTTCTTCTTTTTTCAATTAAATGCATCTTCAACCCAAATACCTTCTAGTTATATACGGCCAATGTCCTATGTCGATAAAGTCCCTATCCTATGTCGATTTAAAAAGGTGGCCTCTAGTAGGCTGTGGATTTGGAGATTGATTGAATTATCGATACTGCGCATGCGCAGTATAAAGGTCCGTTTTCACGTTCATGCAATTTGTGCCAATTGGCTTGTGCATGCAAACTTGCACAAGTAAGTTGGTGCGTGTGAATGAAAGCATGATGCCAGATGCTCTCGCAGTGGAAAAAGTTTGGCTTTAATAAAGTCTGTTCTGCCCAATGAATAAAAAAATATAGCAGGAAGGAGCAATAGCAATCAAAGAAGTGGACAAAAATCGTTCAGTATGGCAGCCGTAAACTGTCAGAAAATCAGTAACGATAATCAATCTGCTGTTGCCTTCGAGCAAAAAGAACAAGTATCAGGAGGTAGCAAATACCCCGTTTGTGCATTAAGCGACCGAGACGGAAGTCGCCATCTTTCACCCCACATTCGCCTACTGCGGCGTACTGCGCAATTGAATGAAATTTCGGAAGTTAGTCGTAAAACAGTTTTGTTTATATTTGGTGATATAGTAGAAGGCAATATATCGGCCGATGCACGTCATTGACGTTTAACGCGCCTCGTTGCCAGATGTTTAGTTTTTTCATTAAAACACGAACTTTACATAAATTTTGTTTTTATTTACTTCTTATATAGAAGTTGACGCAGTTTTTTAACAGAGAATTTTGAATAACAATATTAGTCAATATTGAGTTTTTTTGTCTCTCTCTGTAAGCAGTTTTTAGTTAAGTCATCAACAACAAAAACAAAAACAGGAAACGGTCAACTAGCAATCTGGCAACAACGCACACAACTCGTTAAACGTCGAGATCGAGAAGGTCACGTTTGTGTCAGAATTGCGTTCAGTCACCGCCTTCTTTACAAGAAAGCCAAGAAGGTGCATTCCAAAAAATTCCAATATGGCCGAAATATGGGATTGACAGTTTGCATTTGTTTGTATTGTGGAAATTGAGTTTTTTGAGAATTAGACGAATGTTTTACGGTTTTTAAAATCAAAACTTGAGGTTATTTGCCAAAGTAATTGTTGTTTATATGTTTATTGTTCTAGTGAAAGTGTAGTTTGTGTTCATTTTATTGTGTTATCACTATTGTTATTGTTCCTTCATTGTTCTATAATTTGTTGTTGGTTTTTTAACTTAAATTCTATTGCCTCTACAATATGCCGTCCAATTGTTGTTTGCCAAAATTTGTAAAAGCAATTTGGTGAAAGGCCCAAAAGTGTCAGTCTTTTCCTTTCCAAAAGACCCTGCTCGAACCCAACAGTGGTTGAAAGCTTTGAAGTGGAATGATTTTACTCCAACACAATACTCAGTGGTAAGTACAATATGCTTTCTCATTCAGTAAACTTATTGCCTCTTACATACATTGGTATGTGACTTATGTGAGTTACATTTTGAGGCCGCCTGCATTTTGAGAGCAACAAAGGTTTACTCTGAAGAAACAGGACAGCTTTTAGAAGTTCTATTGGCACATTTACATTTTAAAAGAAAGGTCTTGGTAATAATATAAAACCCATTTACCAGTTTTGCTTACCTAGATTCAAGGATTTCCATTTTTTTTTCTTTGATTGAGCAGTTTTCACATTAGTTTGTTGTACTTTCCAGGACAAAGGATTCTAACCAAACTTGCTTTGGCTGGACTTTATTGGGTATAAAAAGCCATATCTATACATATCTGGATCAGGAATGAAGCGTTCTTTGATTTTTCACTCACAACTTCTAATCAACTACACGAAAAAATAAAAAAAAAACATATTTTCTACTTCATCTCCATAGGTTTGCGTACAAAAAAAAATCCGATAACGCCGCCATTAAAAGCGACATTCTAGGCTTTCTTGTACAGAGGGCGGTGGTTCAGTTAATAAGCGCGTGTTAGAAAGAGCGCTACAGGTTGCAACTAATCGCTAAGCAATACGAATGCATTTTCAAAACGTCAAACTCACTGATGACGTGCATCGCTCCCATTAGTGCCCTGGACTATATGTCGTTAGCTAAAAACCGCAAAGATTTGTTGTTTTTGTGTGTTTTGCTTTTCGGTCCGTTAAAGGTTAATTTTTGCAAACTTAAATTAGTTGAATTATTATTGACGAGTGGATTTGTGAATAGTGGTCAACAGCAGATTGATTATCATCACTGATTTTCTGATAGTTTACGGCCGCCATACTGAACGATTTGTCCCCGTCTTTGATTGCTATTGCTCCTTCCTGCTATATTTTTTTATTCATTGGCAGTTGCCCACTATTCACAAATCCACTCGTCAATAATAATTCAACTAATTTAAGTTTTCAAAAATTAACCTTTAACGGACCGAAAAGCAAAACAAACAAAAACAACAAATCTTTGCGGTTTTTAGCTAACTTCACATACCACCAAATATAAACAAAACTCAGAAGAAGTAGTAGTCCATATTCTTTCAGTGGAGTCGCAAGAGTACGAAAGGAAGGAAATGACAAACAGTCTTCTCCGATGCGAGTCTGCTCGAGCAGACCTTACCATCTAGGTCATAATAAAGTATTGTGGAGAAGAGTGGTGTTTTGTCATTTCCTTCCTTTCATAAACAAACTGTTTTACGACTAAAACGGCCCATACACTATACAATTAGTTGTACGACAAATTGTACAACTCAGGTAGATTCGACCGTCGAAACGAAAATTGCATAGTGTGTGATGCTGTCGTCTAACAAGTCGTACGACCCGGTCGAAACGTACGGTAGTTTGACTGGAGAAAAATTTATCGTACGACGGCGTTTTGATATACGATAAATCGGACTCAATTCGACATAAACCTAAAAAAAGAACTTAAAAATTCTCGCAAATATGAAGACTAATACATTTTGAACTGAATTTTATTGATCTCTATCGTGAGCAGGTTTGTTTGTGGGATGTGAAATCCAATGAATATGCCAATAAACATAAACTTTTTCCTTTCTTTTCTTTTTCTTAACTTTTCTTTCATCATGAACTAAAGCGACCACTATTGCTGCTGTAGTTGTCTTTTGACAACGTACGCGGCATGATGCTCTGTGTGCTACAGAAATTAAAACGTACTGCAAATTTTAAGACCGATTGATGCACAGATCGTTTGTGTTTGCGGCCAAAATCATGTTCAACTTGTCGCATCAATTGTCTGTTCAATCTATCGTACAACTTGTCGTACAACTAATTGTATAATGTATGGGCCGTTTAACTTCGAAAGTTTCATTCAATTGCGCAACAAGATGGCGACTTCCGTCTCAGTCCGGTTCTGCCAGATAATTTTCATGTGGTTGGCACAAATGCATGAACGTGTAAACGACACTCCAACTCGACGCATGCTTACTAATTGCTCAGTCAGTAGTAGCGTATTCTTTGTTTTGACTTGTTCTGACCTGCACCTTGCACGTGACTTGTGTATTTCCGTTGCCTGTTGCCTGTAATAACTAATGTTGTAATTTATTTTGCCTGTGTTGTTTGTTGGTTACTAAACAATGTCAAAAAAAGAAAAAGAATTTATTACAGAATTTAAAAACTAACAACTAAGTGTTAACAACTCGTCTTCGTGGTCCATTTTTGTTTCAAACACGTTACACGCTTGTCGAAATCTGTAGTGGGTGAACAAATTTGTGTAAATAGATTGACTTGTTTTTTTTATATCAATTTACGCAAATTGCTTGAGGGTGAAAATGCATCCATACGATTCAGTTTAATTTCAGTTTACTTGTGCCAATTTACTTGCACAAATTAACTTGCGCTGATTGCATGAGCGTGAAAACGGACCTTAAGTCTGATTCTAGTGCGCTGTGCATCACGTGCTACGTGCCCACCACTGAAATGGCAATTTTATAAAATAAGGTTATAAAAGTAATATTTTCTTTTTTTTTTTTTTTAATGGATTTCGCCACTTGGGCACTCATCCAGGCCAAGTCAATTAATTTTTTATTTTTTTCCCAACACACACAACAACCATGCCCGAGGTGGGACTCGAACCCACGACTACTCGATAAGCGGACTGGACAAATAACCCATCACGCCACCGAGGTCGGCATATAAAAGTAATATGTCAAAACAATATTTTTTATCGGTGTTGCCAATAGTTACGTTTATTCCCTATTTTTCTAGAATATTGTGGTTCAATTCTAACTTGAAGGTTACAGGATTAATATTTTTAACAATGGTTTAGTATAAATCATATTTTATATTACAAACAAAAATTACAAAAAATTAATAATTAATAATAAAATTTACTAAGGATGTCACGTGCTGGTCCAAATTACATGTCTTGTAAACTTTAAAGATATAAGTATAATGTCCATCAGGCCGAAACTCTCCCGGCCCGCGGGCCCATAGGCCTTCTGGCTGTTTTGGCCTTCAGAACATTATGTTTCTCTCTGACGCCCTTGGTACATAAATAGCTATTAAAAGGTGACTAACGTAACCCCAACAAAAAATATATATTTGAAATTTAAAAAATGGTAATTTTTGTTGTGAGCAAATAAAATACAGGGTGTTCCATTTTAAATTAATTGAAACACGTTGACATATGACAAGCATTTTGACAAATGATTGACATATGTCAATTTTGACATCAGATTCTTACTAATCAGGAAAAATACTGCAAATATGCTAATTTAAACTGTTGTCAGATCAAAATTATCGAAGTTCGTTGTTGACTCGGTTATTGAGTAAAATATAAACAATCACCCTGTATGTACGTCCTAATCTAAAATCACCGTGAAACAACCTAGTAATTTGACAGTGAATTATTGGAGCTTTGCAGATCATACATCATATAAATGTATAAATTCAGATCATAATGTTAAGAATGATTTCAAAATAAATATATGCCGTCTCCAATTAAAAGATTACTTTTTGTTTTTGCAATTCATGTTATTCTGTTATTGTAGTATCGTGCTTGTATTTATATTATGATTACCCTACTAAAATCCCGCAGTNTNACTTGNGGNTAGACNATGTNCTTNGGACTAACCTANATTAANAGCNAAAGGTNCAACCNTGNTNCGAAGAGAGAACTNATCNNACAGNGGTTGNNNNCGCCGCNCCCNGGNNTCGNNT